>JAVJIF010021241.1:0-66503 GCA_038442645.1 Agave tequilana
AGCACTATAATTGAAGAATATAAAGATGTTGCATTTTAATTTATCCAATAATAATAATCAGTACCGTTTGATATTTTAATCGCCTCCTTACCAGCGCCTCACATCACCGATAGTCCATACTAGAGTTCGCACTCGTAGAACTTACCCAGATCTGATATGTGAGTACAGGACCCAAACAAAGGAGAGACCAAATATCACACGTTCCTAATATTATTACTGTTTGGTTGTTATGTTCTTATGTTATTCTTGTTCCTTTCCCCACCGGCGTCCACAACACTGACAGTTCCGCTGGAGCCCGCACTTCCAGTAGAACTCATCCGAACTCCGATACGCAGGTACATTACTCGAATAAGGGAGAGACCAAATAACATATGCTCCAGGCGTTATCATTGTACAGGTATGTGGGGGTGTTAATATGCACTGAGGAGCTTATCATGCTAACACCAGGCGGCATATGCAGGAGGAAGGAAGTAGCCCTACAGATTCAAGATGTGGCCATAGATTCAAGAGGTGGTCCCCACCACGTGTGTAGTGTGGCACTTTGCTCCATGTAGCACTTTGCTCTGAGGGTTTGATTCAGGAGGTAGCCCCACAGATTCAAGAAGTGGCCACCACAGATTCAAGAGGTGGCCCCCATCACGTGTGTGGTGTGACACTTTGCTCTGTGTGGCACTTTACTCTGTGTGGGGAATGGATTTTAGAGGTGACCCCCCACAGATTCAAGAGGTGGCCCCCACCACGTGTATGGGTGGCAGTTAGTTCGTTCAGGATCCGCCGACGCTAGCACGATCGTGGGATACATCCTCGTCATCCCGACATCAGGCATGCTCTGCGGACGCCGGTATGACTGTGCTATTAACTAGGGCAACAGTACAGGGATATGAGTTCAGGAGTTCAGGAGTACAGGAGTACCAGATGTTTGGTAACAATATTATACCCAAGTCCCTATAAAGTGATAATCATGAATATGCTATGTAATACAGGTGTCAGGGTGTAATAGTATACAGTTAGGTGTCACAATATCAGGTCAAGTGATAACATGTCAAGTACCGGTGTCGATATCATGTGTCAAATATAGCATGACAAGTACCGGTGTCAGATATCATGTCAAATATAGCATGGAAAGTACCGTGTCAGATATCATGTGTCAAATATAGCATGGCAAGTACCGGTGTTAGATATCATGTGTCAAATATAGCCATAGCAAGTACCGGTGTTAGATATTAAGTGTTAAGTATAGCATGGCAAGTATCAGGTGTATACATGTCAGGATCAGATAACTAATATGTCGGTTGAGAGTCATAACATCAAATATCAGTATAAACGGTCACGTAACATGATACAAGAGAACGGTATAAATATTTCAAACTTTTTACAACCATATTTATAATAATAAATTTATCTTTTAATTTGCTATGCGAAGTCAAGTAAAGTGGAGCAGATCTAGGCATACCCGTATAATACCGGTTCGACAAAGTATAATAATAGCTATTTTAAAAAATGAAATTTTAGAATCACTATATAACAAATGCCAACTTGCATAAAGAGACATCATATATAAAAGCAAGATAATAATTATTAGACATGAAATGATGGTAATAAAGTAAGAAATGTACTCGCCTAATACCGGAATGAAATACAGGTAAAAACCCGTGCGAGCAAGCCACTAGCCCATATTATTAAAATATATAACTATATATTATATTATAATTATTAGAGAGAGAATGAGAGAGGAGAGAGAGAGTTGTAGGAAGGGGGGGAGAGAGAGCATATAGGAATTTTTAGAAGAGGAAAATAGAAATTAAAAGGGGAGGGGTATGATGAAATATAGGGAAGTAATTTGGGGGTGAAGTAGAGGGTATTTAGGGAATGTGAGAAGAGTGGTATATTGGAAAAGGGGAAAAAGAAATAAAGGAGAAAAGAAAGAAAGAAAGAAAGGAGAAAGAAAAATAGAGAGGGGGTTCGGTGGTCGGCGGCCGGCCACTGCCGGCGGCCTGGGCGGCACCGCCGATGGCGGTGGGGCGGCCGGCGAGGGAGGGGGTGACGGCCTTGGGCCGGGGGAGAGGGGAGGTGGTGTTTGTTATGTTGTTGGAGTTGTTGGTGTTTGTTGGTGATGGTGTTGGTGGTGGGGTTGTTGTTGGTGTTGTGGGAAGTGGAGGAGGAGGAGGAGATGGTGGTAGGGTGGTTGGAGTAGAGGATTTGGGTGGAATTGGTGGTTGATTTTAGAGAAGAATAAGAAGGTGAAGTGTTGTGTTATGTTGAAATTGGAGGAAAGGAGGTGAGATTGGGGGGTGATGGAAGTGGGGAAGGGAAGTGGAGTGGTGGGGAGTGCGGTGGCACCGACTAGGGCGGGGTGGTGGTGGCGGCCCCGGTGGTGGAGGCGGCGGTTGAAGTAGGGTAGATTGATTTTGGAGGAAAAATGAAAATAGAGAATATGAAGGAAGAAGAAGGAAAAAGAAGTTTAAATAGAAAAACAGGGAGGGGGGAGTAATGGAGTGGGTATGGGGGGAGAGATGGGCTACAGCAGCAGGCCCATCATGGCCTGCTGCTATGCAGGTGGCTGCTGCAGGAAGGGGAGCAGGGTAGGAGGTAGAGTGAAGGGAAGAAAAGAAAAAAAGAAAGAAAATTAATGGAAAAGGAAAAAAATAAGGAAAAAGAAAAGAAAATAATAAAAAAATTTATTATAAATAATTAATTTATTAAAATATTTGGGAGTATAAATAGGGGAGTAGAGAAAGAAAAAGAAAAGAAAAGAAAATGTCCGTAGATAATATTATTATTTAAATAGGGCAAAAATTGACTGTTTCAGAAACGTTCCAAAAAATTCTCAGAAATAGTAAATATTATTTTAAAATATCTGGTGAAATCAAATTCGAGAAATTTAGTCTAGTTTTCAAATTAAGATCATGCAATCTTCCGGCGATACCATCCTACACCAAATCGGTCAAATTTGATAAATTAGAAAAATCGAAAAATATATTTAGATAGATAATAAAATTTTAAGAAGTAACATGAAAGCCATTTTTAAAATTCAATCCCCTTTGAAAACTAAAAATTTGAAAATCAGTCAGCGATGCCGACCAACACCGATTTTGGAGATTTTGCAGAAAAATTCTGAAAAATTTCAGAAAATCATGAAAAATCTAAAATATTAGAAAATAGTGTCTGAAACTAAAATCGGTCAATCGGACTACCAGAAAGGTAAAATCGGGCAGCAGGTTGGTATCGAGTTCCCAGTCTGGGTTAAGGCTGACTCTAATACTGAGAACCAGATCCGATACCAAATAACATGAGCAATCACAACTTAAAAACAAATACTGGAAGAAAATTGAACAATACGGTCAAAAAAATCAGGACACGTATCTGAGTACGTATCTCGCGAGACGAGGTGCTACAATCTACCCACTCTTCCTGATACCAGCAAATTCTCGCATATATTAGAGAAAGAGATGTAGGATACGTCCCTGCGATGGTTCCGCCGACATGAGAGATTGCTACTGTTGAGGGTATTTCTTTTATCCTCCTTAATTATTTTTCCATCGGGTTGGGAAAATATTTTAACATTTCTTTTGAATTTCTTCTACAGGGGTGGCTACCAGTAGGAAGCCACGACTTCTTCTCACATTGAGGAGATGATTCAGAAGCTGGCCCAGCAGGAGGGCCTTGAAGTTTCCGCTACAGGGATGCCTCATGAGGGTGCAAACCGCTAAGATCAGTGAACCCTCATCCCCAAGTGGCTTGTCTAAAGACTTGTCGTCTTCAGATCTCAACTTGGTGCCATATACTCTCTTTTCATTGTTATCACTGACATTAATGTTATGCTTGCAGAGAGTGTTGGGTAGCTCAAGTAGAGGATTTTACGGCGAACATTGGCGCAGAGGACAACGCAGTTCAAACTTCAGCCAATGAACCCAGCGCTGTGGAGTTTGTTGCTGCCTCTGTTGCTGTGGAGGCTACCACAACGACCGTTCCAGAGGTGTTGGCTACGACCTCAACGTCGCAAGAGCCTGTTGTTGGCCTTATCCCTGCACAAGTTGAGATGGCTCCCGTCTCTGTGGATACTACCCATACTATCATAGAAAGGGGATCCGAGAGTGCATCAGCAGGGTTATCTCCGGCCTCATGAAAGAATTAGCGTAACAAATGGTGCAACAATTTTTTGCCTCCATGAAGTCCTGCATTGAGTTGGTCCTTTCTGGGGAAAGTTCCTTTGAGTTTGCTTGGATGCTTCTTGAGAATCCGATTGAGAACATCCGTCACACTGGAAGCTCTGAGCAAGTTAGGGCGTATCTGACGTTGGTTGAACAGCTGGGGATATGCCTGAGAGAATTAAAGACCCTGGAAAAGACTAGCTCAATAGACGAGGCTCGGTCGACACTGAGTAAGCTCCTCCCTACTCAAGAATACGAGCGAAAAAGAGAGAGGAGCAGATGGCTGAAGAGGCTCTCATCATAACTTCCAAGCCGACTATCAAAGGTTGATTGACGATTTGAGGGAATCCGAGATCGCACTGTAACGCCCCGATTCCACGAATACAGGGACGTCACTGCGACGTATATACGTAGGTCAGATAATGCCCCACACGTATATACGCTAAGCAAAAAGTACAACAAGAAACAGAGTACACGACAAAGCGTGGTATCAATACATATGCCAACACAAGAAGTACACATACAAAGTTATCACAGGATATTAAAAAGTATTACACATTACATGTGTATTACATCATAACCAAGTCCAAAAGAAATATATACAATATGTATACAAAAAGCTCACAAGTAGAAAGAGGATCTCGTGAGTCAAAAGGTAAGTCTGGCACGAAGGGACTGGAACTAGTCCGCCTGCTCACTAAAGTAAGCTTGGTCCTCTGTGGATGGCTCCACTTCGTTTCAAGCTTCGGAATCTGAATGTGCAAATCCAAGGGAGTCAAGACATATAAACAATAAACGGACTACAGCCAAGTGGCTAAGAGACATGAATAAGTAGTATGAAACCATAAAGGAATATCAGCTAACAAGTATGAAAAGCATGAGAGATAAAGTCCTAATACATTAGATCTACAGTTAACATCTTATTATTATTACTTGTCTTACTGTGATATCTAGCTATGTGACCCAGCGTCCCAGAGCACATAGATCCATATCCTAGTAAAGCAAGGTTGTTATTGGAAATCAGCGGTTGTATCGACGAACTATGTTTACAGTGGACCCGTACATGCCCGGGATAACGGTCCAGGATTGTTCCGTTGCTTGGTGACGGAAGCCAGCCACTAGGCTAAACAGGAGGGACTTATGTATGCCCTTATCATGATGGTACCAGTAATAGAGGGAGCAAGCACTCCCCTCGGTCCCCTGGAGGCCCACAGGTCAGACCGGAACATGAGTTGCACAACATTCCTAAAAGCCACTGTAAACACGAACACATATCGATATCCGTATGTTTTCCCCGACCCATGTGTAAGTTGGTCCATTTTATGCAAAAGTCAAGTGTATCATGCTTGGTTCAAGTGATGGCATGATAAGTGGTGATATTCACTATTTAACAAGTTATGGAATGATAATGTACAATAACAAGTCATGAAGTAATATGAGGTAAGATTCATCAAGTAACATGTCATGTAATACCAGTTATGAAGCATGAACAAAAATAATATGCCATACATGTATCAACAATAAGATCCAAATTCAGAACAGAATCAACTAAGTCAAACAGTCAGAATTAGTCGACTAGGTGGAAGGGTTAGTCGACTATTTGGGGTCTTAAGTCGACTACTAGTCTGGATGAGTCGACTAAAACTGGGTTCCAGAGAGTTGGGATTCTGTTTCAGGAAAGTTAGTCGACTAGGGTTGTAAGGGTAGTCGACTAACAGGGAACTACTAGTCGACTAATGGATACTTAAGTCGACTAAGTCTGAGATACAGAGAGTTGATGTTTTATTTCAGGAAAACAGGAGTCGACTGGGGAGAAATGGGTAGTCGACTAGGGGTCTCTAGTCGACTGGAAATCTGGTCTAGTCGACTAAAACTGTGAAATCAGAAAAGGTTAAGTTTCAACTAAAGTGGATTAGTCGACTAGTCCCTAGGTCTAGTCGACTAATAATGGGAAAACAGCAAACAGAACAGATTTCTAGGGTTTTGTTTGAGGGTCTAAAATATGATTTTTATGTCACAAGTGTGCATGATTTGTCAACACAAGTATACAAAGGAGTTCACAAGTCTTGGTGAGTAGATATACTCACCTCGAACGGTTAGTCGAAGTTCTATGCGAGTTCGGAAGAGATCGTAGTCGACGGTATCACCCACTCGATCCTTGGCGATACTTCCGACGAAGAGAGATGCGATCCAAATTCAAGGTAGAGAAGGTTGCTAGAGATGGAGATGAAAACCTAGGTGAGCTTTGGAGTTAGGGTTTGAGATGGAGAAGGAAATGGTGAAGGCTATTTCTTGGTGAAGTGAAGAAAAGAGTAAAAGAATGTAAAGGAAAACTTATATAGGATTTGATTTTGTAAAGGAGATGCAAATAAAGAATTTGAGAGGGGGTTTTGTGCAAAAAAAGGGGAGGTGAGGTGTCTCTCCTAGCCACCACTTGGCCGGCCATGGGAGAGAGAGAAAAGATGGGCATTTAATGAGGAAGTAGGTGAGAAAATGTGTGGAGTTGAAATTTTTGGAGGAAATGGAATTTTGGAAAATGGAAAAAACTTGTGGTTGTGGAGGAAAGAAATAAGGAAAGGAAAAAGAAAAGAAATCATAAGGGAGAAGATATTTCTTCTTGGATTTAGAAAATAAAATATTGAAAATACAAGTTCCCGGGTTTAAGTCGAGGATGCGGAAAACATTTCGGGAAATACCGAAATCGTCCGAAATTCAAGTATCTCGGAACGACTCGTAAATTTTACCAAAAATCAATAATAATATATGAAGACGTATAGTGAAATCCGTTTGAAGAAATACTTTATAGTTTTAAAACTAAAAATCCCGGAATCAGTAATTTACCGACTCCGTTGAAATTTTCATAAATTCATAAAATTCTCAGAAAAAGTATTTAAGTAGGAAATATCATTCTAAGAAATAAGGTCTAAAGACTCTTCTAGAAATTCTTAACCGTTTGTAAAATAAAAATTCAGGAATCGATCAGCGACACTGGTCGACACCGGTTTTGAAGAAATTTATTTTAATTCAGGAAAAATCCAGAAAATCATAGAAAATCTAATATATTGGAAAATGATATTTGAAATTGAAATCGGTCAAATACAGGAAGTAAATCGAAAAATACGATCGAAAAGCTGAATACGCAACTAAGACGTATTCTGGAAACGGGGTATTACAATCCATCCACCTTACAAAAATTTCGTCCTCGAAATTTCATAAGGTGAAAGGTAACAGGGAAGGTAACAGATAGTTAAGGAAAGAAGAGAGATAACAATAGAAAAGAATAAGAAGGAAAAAGTTTTTTTACCAAATCAAGATGTGAAGAGTTGAGGATAGCGCTCTCGGATAACGTCCTCTCGTTCCCAAGTGGCCTCTCCTGGCGCATGCCGGTTCCAAGACACCAACACTAATGGTATAGCCTTGTTCTTCAGTGTCTTCACACTCTTATCCAAAATGGCCATCGGCTTCTCCTGATATGATAAATCTGGCTGTAGTTCCAGTTCGGAATGATCCAAAATATGACTATCATCCTTTACATATTTCCTCAACTGAGATACGTGGAAAACATTGTGCACACCGTCCAAAGATGGAGGTAAGGCCAATCTGTAAGACACATCTCCCACTCGCTCCAAAATTCGAATGGGCCGATATATCTCGGACTCAGCTTTCCACGAATACCGAACCGGATCACTCCTCTGGTAGGTGATATCCTCAAGAACACATGATCTCCTGCCTGGAACTCCAATGGCCTTCTCTGAGAATCTGCCCAACTCTTCTGACGGCTTTGAGCTGTCCTGAGGTGGTCTCTGATGATTCTGACTTTCTCTGTGGTCTGAATCAGAATCTCTGGCCCCAAAAGTCCCCTCTCACCGACTTCATCCCAACAAATCGGTGACCTACACTTCCTTCCATACAATGCTTCAAATGGTGCCATCTTGATACTTGCCTGGTAACTGTTATTATAAGAAAATTCAGCCAAATGAAGATGGTCTTCCCATGATCCCTGGAATTCAATCATGCAGGCCCTTAGCATATCTTCAAGAATCTGGATAGTCCTCTCAGATTGTCCGTCTGTCTGCGGATGATATGATGTACTGAATTTCAGACGAGTTCCCAAACTTTCTTGGAGACTCTCCCAGAAATGAGATCTGAATCTTGTGTCTCTGTCTGATACAATACTGACTGGAACTCCATGCAGACGAACTATCTCTTTCATGTACTTGTCTGCCAGAACCTCTGTTGACTGACCTACCCTGAATGGTATGAAGTGAGCTGACTTGGTGAGGCGATCAATGATGACCCACACAGCATTGTTACCCTGGGACTACGAGGTAATGCCGTGACAAAATCCATAGTGATGTGCTCCCACTTCCATTCGGGTATTGGTAAGGGTTGTAGAAGTCCAGCTGATCTCTGATGCTCTATCTTTATCTGCTGGCACACCAGGCACTTGGCTACAAACTGAGCTATCTCCCTCTTCATAACATTCCACCAAAACTGCTTCTTCAAGTCCTGATACATCTTGTTTCCCCCTGGGTGGATGGAATATGCTGAACTGTGTGCTTCTGCCAAAATCTTCTGTCTAACATCTCCTTGAGGGACACAAATCCTGCTACCAAAATATAAGGCACCATCTGGATGAATACAGATATCAGTCCTCAATCCAGCCTCTACCTGAGCTCGGAATTTCTGTAATCTGGGATCTTCCTTTTGAGCTTCCTTGATCTCATCTATCAATGATGACTGAATCTGCAAAGCCATGAACTGTCCTGCCTTCTCAGTTCCTCGAGCTATCATCAAGTCCAATCTGATAAAGTCTTGAATCAACTCCTTCTGCTGAGTGATTTGGACAAGCATTCTATTCTCTGGCATCCTGCTTAGTGCATCTGGAACTGTATTGACCTTGCCCGGATGATATTGCAAGTCAATATCATAGTCCGCCATCAGTTCAAGCCATCTCCTCTGCCTCATATTCAACTCTTTCTGCGAGAAAATATACTTGAGGCTCTTATGATCAGTGTATATCAACACTTTATCTCCCAGAAGATAATGCCTCCAGATCTTCAATGCAAATATCACAGCTGCTAGCTCCAAGTCATGAGTTGGGTAATTCCGCTCATGAGTCTTCAGTTGCCTTGATGCATATGCTATAACATGACCATGTTGCATAAGCACACACCCCAGGCCTTTACCTGATGCGTCACTGTAGATGACCATCCCTCCTCTACCTGAGGGAGTCCTCAAGATTGGAGCTGAAATGAGCCTCTGCTTCAATTGCTCAAATGCTGCGGTACACTCCTCTGTCCATATGTACCTTTCCCCTTTCCTGGTGAGCCTGGTCAATGGAGCTGCAATCCTAGAGAAATCCTGGACAAAGCGTCTGTAATATCCGGCTAGTCCAAGAAAACTCTTAATCTCAGTCACTGTCCTCGGAATCTGCCAATCCCTCACTGCCTGGACTTTGCTGGGGTCCACTGAGATTCCTTCTGCTGAAACAATGTGCCCAAGGAAGGCTATACTGTCCAACCAGAAATCACACTTGTTCCTCTTAGCATGAAGCTGCTCCTGCTGGAGAGTCTGCAATACAATCCTCAAGTGTTCGGCATGCTCCCTGTTGTTCTTTGAATAAATTAAGATGTCATCTATAAAAACAACAACAAACTGATCCAGATAGGGCGAGAACACTCGGTTCATCAAATCCATGAAAACTGAAGGGGCATTGGTGACTCCGAAAGGCATAACTAGAAACTCATAGTGGCCATAACGGGTCCTGAATGCCGTCTTCGGGATATCCTCCTTCTTCACCCTCAGCTGATGGTAACCCGACTGTAAATCCAATTTAGAGAATACACGGGCTCCATGAAGCTGATCAAACAGATCATCAATCCTGGGTAAAGGATACTTGTTCTTGATGGTAACTTTGTTCAATTCCCTATAATCAATACAAAGCCTCTTACCACCATCCTTCTTGTTCGCCAATAGCACTGGAGCTCCCCAGGGTGAAGTACTTGGTCTAATCAATCCTTTGTCTGAGTATTCCTGCAGTTGCTTCTTCAAAATCTCTAACTCCGTCGGTGCCATCCTGTACGGAGCCTTGGATATAGGAGCTGCTCCTGGAACTGTGTCAATAGAGAACTCGATCATCCTTTCAGGTGGCAGCCCTGAGATTTCAGCAAACACTCCTGGGAATTCATCCCACACCGGTACCTTCTGCTTCTGAACCTCCGAAGTAGTCATCCGTGTCTTTCCCTTGGTAGACTTCACTTCTCCACTGAATTGGAACTCCGGTTGATGAGGGATTCTGAAATTAATCTTCTTCTCCCTACAATCAATAACTGCATAGTACTGATTGAGCCAGGTCATGCCTAAGATTACGTCGTACCCTTTGGTGTCTAGTACGATCATATCTATGGCCAAGATCTTATCACAAAGTTCTACTGGACAATCAGCACAAACTCTAGAAGATATGATTACCCCATTCCCTGTACTAATCTCCCATTTGTGGTCTAAAGATTTAACAGGTATAGAATGCAAAGCCACAAAATGGTCTGAGATATAACAATGGATGCACCTGAATCGAAGAGAGCGAGAACAGGTTTTGAATGAACTCTGATGTTACCTGTTATCACTTCCTCTGAAGTCTCAGCCTCCTCTGCTGTAAGAGTGTAAGCCTGACCTCTACCACGCCCTGCTGCAGTCCTGGCTCCTCTCTGGACTGGGCGAACAACATGCTGTGGCGGAAGGGGAAGAGCTCTCCTCATCACTGGTCCCTGATTCCTCTGCCCAAGTGGCCCTGGTAGCACTCTCTGTCCATTGGGTCCTGGAAGTGCTGGCAAAGTCTGGTTGGCTACCCCAATCTCCTGTGTGGACAGGTCTCTATAGAATGATCCCGTGATCCACACACCAAACACAACCCATTTGCCCTCCGGCAATTCTGTCGGATATGCCCTGGCTTCTGACAATAACTGGAGAAAGAAACTGGTTGGGCCGTCTGGTAAGGAGCTGGCCTGAAAGGTTGCCTCTGAACTTTCGCTGCTCTATATGGGCCTCCTCTTCCCATTGGTACAAATGGCCTCTTCATGGCCTGGTTCCCCATCTGGTCAACTTTCTTCTTCTCAAGCCCACGCTCAACTTCTCGAGCTATGGTGAGAACCTCCGAATAAGTCTTCAACTGCTGGGGCATCAGGAAAACTTGTATGTCCATCTGCAGACCCTGCTGGAACCTGCTTGCCCGCTTCTCCTCATCCGTCACCATGTACGGAGCAAAGCGGCTCAATCTAAGAAACTCTGCAGCATACTCGTCCACGGACTTGCTCCCTTGCTGGAGCCTGATAAACTGCTCTTCCATGTCCTTCTGAGCAGTAGCTGGGAAGAATCTGGCATAGAAGCTCTTGGAGAATGTGTCCCAGGAGACAGGCTTCTCCAGTCTGGCCTCCTCAGCTAGCCACCAAGTTCTGGCTATATCCTTCAACTGAATCTTGGCGACCTCAGCTTGGTTCTCCTTTGGTACCCTGGCTGCATTCAGCAGATCTGTGGTATCCGTCAACCATTGTTCAGCATCCAATGGTTTCTCGTCTCCCGTGAAGATAGCTGGTTGCAGCCGTCTGAAGTCTGAAATGTTTCCCGGCCTCTGCTCTTTCGGTGCTGCCAATTCTTGCCTGAGGAGTTCAGTCTGCTGCTGCTGGTTTTCCATCATGGTCTGAATGACCCTCAAAATATCCACATTCTCTCCCGTGGGTCCATTCGAAGCTTGCCCCGAGTGGTTACGGCCCGTCCTTCGCTCCATACCGAGTTGGGGAAAGATAACTGGAATTTGGAAACAAATGGAAGGAGTTTAGGATACAAGGGAAGGAATCAAGAAGGAATCAAGGAGGACTTAATAACTTTGTATATTGTAGTTGGCATCAGCAAATTATTAAAATTTGCCGCTCGATTGTACTTCAGGTGTGAGAGCCTAGGCTCTGATACCAACCTGTAACGGCCCGATTCCACGAATACAGGGACGTCACTGCGACGTATATACGTAGGTCAGATAATGCCCCACACGTATATACGCTAAGCAAAAAGTACAACAAGAACAGAGTACACGACAAAGCGTGGTATCAATACATATGCCAACACAAGAAGTACACATACAAAGTTATCACAGGATATTAAAAAGTATTACACATTACATGTGTATTACATCATAACCAAGTCCAAAAGAAATATATACAAATATGTATACAAAAAGCTCACAAGTAGAAAGAGGATCTCGTGAGTCAAAAGGTAAGTCTGGCACGAAGGGACTGGAACTAGTCCGCCTGCTCACTAAAGTAAGCTTGGTCCTCTGTGGATGGCTCCACTTCGTTCCAAGCTTCGGAATCTGAATGTGCAAATCCAAGGAGTCAAGACATATAAACAATAAACGGACTACAGCCAAGTGGCTAAGAGACATGAATAAGTAGTATGAAACCATATAAGGAATATCAGCTAACAAGTATGAAAAGCATGAAGAGATAAAGTCCTAATACATTAGATCTACAGTTAACATCTTATTATTATTACTTGTCTTACTGTGATATCTAGCTATGTGACCCAGCGTCCCAGAGCACATAGATCCATATCCTAGTAAAGCAAGGTTGTTATTGGAAATCAGCGGTTGTATCGACGAACTATGTTTACAGTGGATCCCGTACATGCCCGGGATAACGGTCCAGGATTGTTCCGTTGCTTGGTGACGGAAGCCAGCCGCTAGGCTAAACAGGAGGGACTTATGTATGCCCTTATCATGATGGTACCAGTAATAGAGGGAGCAAGCACTCCCCTCGGTCCCCTGGAGGCCCACAGGTCAGACCGGAACATGAGTTGCACAACATTCCTAAAAGCCACTGTAAACACGAACACATATCGATATCCGTATGTTTTCCCCCGACCCATGTGTAAGTTGGTCCATTTTATGCAAAAGTCAAGTGTATCATGCTTGGTTCAAGTGATGGCATGATAAGTGGTGATATTCACTATTTAACAAGTTATGGAATGATAATGTACAATAACAAGTCATGAAGTAATATGAGGTAAGATTCATCAAGTAACATGTCATGTAATACCAGTTATGAAGCATGAACAAAATAATATGCCATACATGTATCAACAATAAGATCCAAATTCAGAACAGAATCAACTAAGTCAAACAGTCAGAATTAGTCGACTAGGTGGAAGGGTTAGTCGACTATTTGGGGTCTTAAGTCGACTACTAGTCTGGATGAGTCGACTAAAACTGGGTTCCAGAGAGTTGGATTCTGTTTCAGGAAAGTTAGTCGACTAGGGTTGTAAGGGTAGTCGACTAACAGGGAACTACTAGTCGACTAATGGATACTTAAGTCGACTAAGTCTGAGATACAGAGAGTTGATGTTTTATTTCAGGAAAACAGGAGTCGACTGGGAGAAATGGGTAGTCGACTAGGGGTCTCTAGTCGACTGGAAATCTGGTCTAGTCGACTAAAACTGTGAAATCAGAAAAGGTTAAGTTTCAACTAAAGTGGATTAGTCGACTAGTCCCTAGGTCTAGTCGACTAATCGTGGGAAAACAGCAAACAGAACAGATTTCTAGGGTTTTGTTTGAGGGTCTAAAAATATGATTTTTATGTCACAAGTGTGCATGATTTGTCAACACAAGTACACAAAGGAGTTCACAAGTCTTGGTGAGTAGATATACTCACCTCGAACGGTTAGTCGAAGTTCTATGCGAGTTCGGAAGAGATCGTAGTCGACGGTATCACCCACTCGATCCTTGGCGATACTTCCGACGAAGAGAGATGCGATCCAAATTCAAGGTAGAGAAGGTTGCTAGAGATGGAGATGAAAACCTAGGTGAGCTTTGGAGTTAGGGTTTGAGATGGAGAAGGAAATGGTGAAGGCTATTTTCTTGGTGAAGTGAAGAAAAGAGTAAAAGAATGTAAAGGAAAACTTATATAGGATTTGATTTTGTAAAGGAGATGCAAATAAGAATTTGAGAGGGGGTTTTGTGCAAAAAAGGGGAGGTGAGGTGTCTCTCCTAGCCACCACTTGGCCGGCCATGGGAGAGAGAGAAAAGATGGGCATTTAATGAGGAAGTAGGTGAGAAAATGTGTGGAGTTGAAATTTTGGAGGAATGGAATTTTGGAAAATGGAAAAAACTTGTGGTTGTGGAGGAAAGAAATAAGGAAAGGAAAAAGAAAAGAAATCATAAGGGAGAAGATATTTCTTCTTGGATTTAGAAAATAAAATATTGAAAATACAAGTTCCCGGGTTTAAGTCGAGGATGCGGAAAACATTTCGGGAAATACCGAAATCGTCCGAAATTCAAGTATCTCGGAACGACTCGTAAATTTTACCAAAAATCAATAATAATATATGAAGACGTATAGTGAAATCCGTTTGAAGAAATACTTTATAGTTTTAAAACTAAAAATCCCGGAATCAGTAATTTACCGACTCCGTTGAAATTTTCATAAATTCATAAAATTCTCAGAAAAAGTATTTAAGTAGGAAATATCATTCTAAGAAATAAGGTCTAAAGACTCTTCTAGAAATTCTTAACCGTTTGTAAAATAAAAATCCAGGAATCGATCAGCGACACTGGTCGACACCGGTTTTGAAGAAATTTATTTTAATTCAGGAAAAATCCAGAAAATCATAGAAAATCTAATATATTGGAAAATGATATTTGAAATTGAAATCGGTCAAATACAGGAAGTAAATCGAAAAATACGATCGAAAAGCTGAATACGCAACTAAGGACGTATTCTGGAAACGGGGTATTACAGTCACCATAAGTGCGGATCAAGTCATTGCCATTGCTCAGGCAACCATTGCTAAGGCGCAAGCCTTGATTCAAGTCAACGAGCTAAAACTTGTTGTCGCCAAAAAAAGGCTTGAAGAGCTGGAGGCTGCCAAGAAACAGGTCCAAGAAGATCTTACTGCTCATTCCTCCAGGTTGGAGTCTCTTCAGACATAGCTGGTTATGAAGAGATTCCTATCAGAGGAAGAGTTGCGGGTTCAATCTTGGGCGAAAGTCGAGAAGGCACGCCAGCGAGAGATGCAGCGCCTCCAAGAACAGATCTATTCTTTAGCGGAGCAGGACTATTAGCCTTCTTCCCCTTTTGTATTTTCCTATTTTTTTTATAATACTCCACTTGTCAAATAAGAGAGTGTTTGTGTTATTTTTATCATTTTTTAATCAAATAATAAAAGTTGTCAAATTTTTGTCTCTTCTTTATTTTTTCTTTGCGTTTGAGAATCAGATGGACTCTTTATTGCTTGGATAAACTCAGCTTTCATAGTCACAACCCTTGACTACTGTGAAAACGCAGTCCTTAATCATTTTTGTTGAGAAGCGGCCATGAATGTAGAGAATAAACTCAGGCTGCACTGAGTTTGTGATTGGGACGCGACTCTCATTTGTAGTGGAGACGCGGCTATAATTTGTCAAGAGAAACGCAGCTCTGATTTATTGAGGGGATACGACTCTGGCCCTTTGAGAGGACGCGGCTCTGCGTTCTTCAATTTGATCAAGGGGATGCGGCCTTCAAGTTTGTGAAAGGACGCAGACTTCAGGACGCGACTCTGAATCACTGGGAGGACGCGACTCTGGATCATTGAGAGGACGCGGTTTTGGCTTCTTCAATTTGTGAAAGGTCGCGTACTTCTGGACGCGGCCTTCGAGTCTGTGCACAAATTGATCCAGAAGTACGCGACCTTCACAAATTGAAGAAGCCAAAATCGCGTCCTCTCAATGATCCAGAGCCGCTTCCTCCCGGTGATTCAGAGTCGCGTCCTGAAGTCTGTGTCCTTTCACAAACCTGAAGGCCGCATCCCCTTGATCAAATTGAAGAACGCAGAGCCGCGTCCTCTCAAAGGGCCAGAGTCGTATCCCCTCAATAAATCAGAGCTGCATTTCTCTTGACAAATTATAGCCGCGTCTCTACTACAAATGAGAGTCGCATCCCAATCACAAACTCAGTGCAGCCTGAGTTTATTCTCTATCATTCATGGCCGCGTCTCAACAAAAATGACTAAGGACTGCGTTTCCACAGTAATCAAGGGTTGTGACTATGAAAGTTGAATTTATCCAAGCAATAAAGCGTCCATCTGATTCTCAAAGGCAAAGAAAGAATAAAGACGAGACATAAATTTGACAACTTTTATTATTTGATTAAAAAATGATAAAAATAACACAAACACTCTCTTATTTGACAAGTGGAGTATTATAAAAAAATAGGAAAATACAAAAGGGGAAGAAGGCTAATAGTCCTGCTCCGTCAAAGAATAGATCTGTTCCGGAGGCGCTGCATCTCTCGCTGGCGTGCCTTCTCGACTTTTGCCCAAGCTTGAACCCGCAACTCTTCCTCTGATAGGGATCTCTTCATAGCCAGCTATGTCTGAAGAGACTCTAACCTGGAGGAATGAGCAGTAAGATCTTCTTCGCCTTGTTTCTTGGCAACCTCCAGCTCTTCAAGCCTTTTTCTGGCGACAGCGAGTTTCAGCTCGTTGACTTGAATCAAGGCTTGTGTCTTAGCAATAGTTGTCTGAGCAGTGGCAATGACTTGATCCGCACTCATGGTGACGATCTCGGATTCCCTCAAATCGTCAATCAACCTTTGATAGTCGGCTTGGAAGTTATGGAGATGAGAGCCACTTCAGCCATTTGCTCCTCCACCTCTTTTCGCTCGTATTCTTGAGCAGGGAGGAGCATACTCAGTGTCGTCCGAGCCTCGTCTATTGAGCTAGTCTTTTCCAGGGTCTTTAGTTCCCTCAGGCATATCCCCAGCTATTCAACCAACGTCAGATACGCCCTAACTTGCTCAGAGCTTCCAGTGTGACGGATGTTCTCGATCGGATTCTCAAGAAGCATCGGAGCAAACTCAAAGGAACTTCCCCCAGAAGGACCAACTCAATGCAGGACTTCATGGAGGCAAAAAATTGTTGCACCATTTGTTGCGCTAATTCTTTCATGAGGCCGGAGATAACCCTGCTGATGCACTCTCGGATCCCCTTTCTATGATAGTATGGGTAGTATCCACAGAAACGAGAGCCAACTCAACTTGTGCAGGGATAAGGCCAACAACAGGCTCTTACGACGTTGAGGTTGTAGCCAACACCTCCGGAACGATCGTTGTGGTAGCCTCCACAACAACAGAGGCAGCAACAAACTCTACAGCGCTGGGTTCATTGGCCGACCAATGTTCGCCGTAAAATCCTCTACTTGAGCTACAACAACACTCTCTGCAAGCATAACATTAATGTCAGTGATAACAATGAAAAAGAGAGTATATGGCACATCTTTATTCTCTTACCAAGTTGAGGATCTGAAGACGACAAGTCTTTAGACAAGCCACTTGGGGATGAGGGCTCTCCGATCTCAGTGGTTGCACCCTCATGAGGCATCCCTGTAGCGAAAACTTCAAGGCCCTCCTGCTGGGCCAGCTCCTGAATCATCTCCTCAATGTGAGAAGGAGTCGTGGCTTCGCTACCGATAGCCATCCCTGTAGAAGAAATTCAAAGGAAATGTTAAAATATTTTTCCCAACCTGATGGAAAAACAATTAGGAGGATAAAAGAAATACCCTCAGCAGTGGCAATCTCTCCTGTCGGCGGAACCATCGCAGGGACGTATCCTGCATCTTCTTTGCCGGAATAATATTTGTGCTCCTCAGACGACAAAGACGACAATTGGACCTAAAAAGTCTCAGTGATCGGGGCTTTACTACTGAGAATCTCGGTGGTGGGGCTCAGCTCCACAACCCGGGAGGGAGGCATCAATACATTGGGAGACCCCGGTTGTTGCACCTCCGCCTCTTTCTCTTGAGCTGAAGAAGTTCCAGGCTGTGTTGAAACTCCTGGAATCTCCACCTCAACCCTCTCCACCACTTCTTCAGGCCGTTCAGCCCCTTCCGTCACGGGAGGTTCACCTGCAGGCTCTTCCTCTGTTAAAATCACAGGACCCCTACTACGCAGACTTCGAGAGCGAAGAGTTGGGACTGCCTCCTCCTCTCCTCTTCTTCTTCCCTCTCTTGTTACTCAGCATTAGGAGAGATTACTTCAGACATCTGGGCTAAAGCTTCAGCCTCAGATCCTTTCTTAGCCTTCTTCAGGCTGGGCTCGACTAGGGAAGTGGAGGCACAAGGACATTTGGACACAACTTGCTGAATCCTTTTGGTGGGTTGCTCCTTGGTTGTTACTGCCCAAGGCTCTGGCTCTGCAGCCGTTATCCCTGTTCAACTGACCTCTCTCCTGGACTCGCCCCCTCCTCCTTCTCTGCCTCCTGATCTCGGCCACCCCTCGCGTCCGGCAACCCTTGGACCCCACCTTAGTTTTGTACGTGGATTTGATGCCCTTGATACACGAAGTATTTATTCCAAACTCGGGCACCTGATTCGCCATGAAGTACCACAAACAAAAGCCAAAACTGGTATAAAACTTGGGAGTCTTATGAGGAAGGGTAAAGATAGCTCTGGTTTCTCCCGCTACACTGTAATACCAGGCCCGGCCTCCTTCAAATAGATTCCCATTGAAGTGAAGGCTTGGATTTGGGTTGCCAATGTATAGCTGGTCATAACCAAACTGTCGGGCAAACCGGCAAGGCATATAAGGCTCCAACGTGCAGGAATTCCCTTACTGAAACACCAAGTACCCAGGCCGGATGTTGATCAGCCACCAAAAGACACCGGAGGATAACCGAGTGAAGCCATCTGGGCCAACGAGATCTGCAAATTTGTCCCCGTAAGACACATCATGAATCTCAGGAAAACACCTGTCCAACTGATAGTTGTTCCCGTTCAGGATCGTCTTCCGGATATAGAACAAATAATATTGCAACCAGTCCGAATTCTCCAATTGCTGCACGAAAGGCGTGAAACCTTCGGAGGCAGACACCATCATCATCAGTAAGGGGCAATGCATAACGTACCAGGCCATCAGGTACGTATATGAGAGCTTGACCCTAAGATTGGGAGTCTTGACCAAGGGACGACCGTTAGAATCCGTGACAGGGTGGCCCTCTGCGTCCACAATTGCTTTCACTTGGCAGAAGCTCTTTGCTAACGAACGCAGCTTGCTCTGGATCCCAGCCACCATCGCTGGGAGAAGGGCGATAGACTTCCCATGGGTAAGAAGGACCACCGGTACACCACATTGGCGACGATCACCTCATGCGGCAGCGTTGGCACTACACATCGCTTTGGCCATAGCATGAGGAAACCCGCCAACCCGATCTGACATTGAAATTCTGGCTTGATGATGGAAGCTCTCGAAGACCGTGTCTGATTTGAAGGTGTCTTTATTGGACTCGGTGGTATAGGAATTGTGGAAGCACTAATTCTTTCAAAAAATTTCTCATCAATGCTGGGAGCTAGCCGGCACATCGGGGTAGTCTTGTTCACCCCGGGGAGCAGATAAGTCGCCCATGACATCTACTTGACTCCCCCGTTCCTCCATCTGATTAATTGCCCGCAAATGTGAAAGTGGCACACACTTCCCAATACGTCTCGTACACTAGAGGGTCACTCTTTTTCAACAGATGCAACTCCTCGGTTGACGGGACGTACTCCTCATATGGGGCATCTCCAATCACCAACCCCGAGACTTCATACGTCTTATGAAGGGCGAGTCCCATTTCCCCTAAGGGAGTGAAGAAGGTGCAAGTCTCTAGATTATAACGCTCCAGAACAGCGTAAAAATGTTAGGTGCTCTGCGGGATGCCATATTGAACAGCTCTGACAGCCCCGTATAGCCCAGTCTGTAGTAGAAAGTCACCAATTTCTGTCAGAACAAACCCTACCATTCTACACCACTACTTATCAGTAGAATGAATCTAGCCTGTGGCACGAAATTCAGAAAGAAAGTCACCCCCCACCTCCAAGAATTATTTGATGAAGGTGGCTCCAAGCTGGGGGGTCTCTCCCGTCGGGTACTCAGTCCTGACCAAGCCGGACTGCAACCCCAGCACACCCCTCCCATGTCCAACGGTGTAGCTTCATGGACACCTATCTTACCCAAAGAGACTCCCTAGTATGGCTTGACTAAATCCCAATCCATTATCTGATGCATAGACATGTGTTATAGATAGGTCAGGGGATACATCCTCTCCATGTTCGGGAGGAAGAACTTTCTATCACCAATTTGGCGGAGCCATTTATAGTTCCCATCATGAAGAGCAGCCTCATCCTCTTCAATTGAGTCACCGAAGAAGAAGGCTGGCTTCCTCAGTAGAGTGCGAGAATCTGACTCAAACTGGCCATCAGAAATGATCTCCCGAAGGGTCAGCATACTAGGGTTGCTGATCCTATTCTTTTCCTCCTTTGACTTACCAGTAGTCACAGAAGTAGTCCTCTGGAGAACGAAGATCAGATTTGGATCAGTACCACTAACATGTCCAAAGAGGCACTTCTTAGGCAGAAGGTTGGAAGAATATCGCACTACAAAGAGGACAACACAGTCAAAAATTTAAAAGAAAATGACTAAGTGTTTGAAGCTCAAACGCAGGATTGAGCCTAGACGCGGAGATCAGCAAAACCTGCGTCTAAACTCAAAAAAACACGAGGCTTGCATAAAGCCCGCATTTTTAACTCCACAACTTAGAAATTTTTCTATGTGTTGGACCCAGACGCGAGACTCAGTGAAGCTCGTGTCCAACCTCAGAGACGCGAGGCTCACATGAAATCCGCGTCTGAACTCCCCCACTTACGAAAATTCTCTAAGTGTCAGGATCAAACGCAAGACTCAACGAAGCCCGCGTTCAATAAGCATATATAGATTCAAGCTGATGAAGCGAAGACACGGAGGTCATCAAACCCGCGTCTTGCCTACCAATGCAAGAGCCGCGTCTGGATGTCAAAAACAGGGGCGTGAGCCTCGCATTGGCGGTTCAGTTCAGAAGAGACTTAAGAGTTAAGATAACTCTTCAAGTCCATTAATGGCGAAAACCAGGACAAATGGTTCTTTACCTGAAATTGGGGCCTCATGTGTGGAAGAGCCCTATTTACACCTCCGGAGCGACAACGCTCGATGACGAGGCCACAGGTTTTGTTTTCGGGGCCATTTTCACCGTGAATTATGTATCAAAGATGAGAGAAGGAAGAAAAAAAAGCTCAGAGCTTTTCTTAAGAACTAAAAGTCCTCAACGCAGGGCTCAGTGGAGAAGAAAGGAGTCTAATGATGATTCTTGAAAGACTGATATTTTTATAGACACAGTAATCCACCGCGATATGCGGCACATGTCTCGAGCCCAATCTTCGCCTGACGCATGGCATCACGCCTTGAACGCGAAAATCGCGCATTAAAGGAAAGACGTCTCCTCAATTCTGCCCGACACGTGACAATATCTCTTAGAACGCGAGTCTCGCGTTTAACAGGACCGCATCTATTTAAAGAAGGACCGCGTACTACCTTGAAGTCTGCATTACTTCAGCAAAATGGAGGATGCATCTCCACTTCGCGTCTTGGCAAAGCAATAGGGTTGTTTTTATTCAATGAGAAATCTGTGTTACTTCGATCAAGTGAGAGATGCTTCTTCACTTCGATAAGACTCGCGAGGTATGCGTCTCCAAGGCAACATGACCTCTACGTCTACAAGACTTGCGTTCAGTCTTTATTTCTGCAATCAGTTCAACAGTACATTGACACAAGCAGATGACTGTTTATTCCAGGTTTAACAGTACACTAACAACCAGCTCAGAGAATCGAGGAGATCCGAACTACGTATCCAGATACTCACAACGATCATTTCCGATGGTTTCAAAGAGTTTAACAGTACACTCACGGAGACCAAAATCCAAATAAGATCAAGCTCAAAATATCTCAGAAGATTGTTAGTGCAGTCTTAGAGCATTGCCGCTAAGAGAAAAGTCTAAAGTATTTCGAAACCCATCTCAGTCAACCACAGAGTTTTGAAAACTTTGGAGAGGGTTCTGTAGACTGTCTAAAAAACACTGAAGATAAGTCATCAGAAAACAGAGTCTATATTCCAAACGAGAGGCTAATCATAGCCACTCATGTAATGCCAAGACGCAGAGCATGAAGCCCCCGCCTCAACATCAGTACAGTATCAAGACGTGAGGGTCGAAGCCCGTGTCCCAGCTGCACTGTAATAACCAAGACACGGCTCAAAGCCTGCGTCCTTATATCAGTACAGTACCAAGATGCGAGGGTCGAAGTTCGCGTCCTAGCTGCACTGTATAACCAAGACGCAGAGCCTGAAACCCGCGTCTGGCAGAGTTCGAAACCTGCATCTAGAAAGGTTCGGAGTCGGCATCTGAAACGCGAGGCTCGAAGCCCGCATTTCGACTACAGAGAAGCTCTGCATTTCGCTTATAACTACCCTCATTACTTGGTCAATTACTGCCAACGTAATGAGGAGAGTTAACCCCCAGCATGGAGGATTTTAGGGGACAATTTTACCCCTGAAACCCCTATAAATAGCTCAGTTTGCTACTGAAGAGGGGTCGAAAATTTTTGGTCGGAAGTTTTAGAAAAACCATAATCTCTAGCTGATACAAAAAAGTTCAACTCTTCTAACAACTTGCTGAGTATAAGTTTGTTCTTGCCTCAAGTCTCTTTGAGATTTCATTGGATAGGAGCTGTGCTACTCCGTCCATAGTCCGAAGAGAAGATTCTCTGAAGATTGTGACGTTAACCCGGTCAACGGAAAATAAGATTCACTTTTCACCGCCACATCAAGAACCCAGCATTTAATAAAGAGAAGATTTGAGCTTGAATATCTTCTCTCTTTTGTAATCGAAATTTTTGAGGTTGTTGTAATCTTTCATTGATTCAAGAAAATTTTATTACGATCTTCTAAATTTTTTCTGGACCAAACAAGAGTTGTCTCTTTTGTGTTTGAATTACATGTTCAAGATAGAAACAAACAAATTAGGATCCTTAATTTTGGATTTGTTTTGTGTTGATATGATAGATCATCAACTTTTTTGTGGTAATTACGGGGAGTTATAAAGATTTTGTTTTGAACGGAAGTGTACTTTAGCACATTATCCGTGCTAATGAACTAAGTGAAACGATATTATCAACATGAAAAGTCCAGCAAGACTCCCTTGTAGAGTATTTTTGTTGGAATTTGAGTCGAAAAAATATTCTCACATTGGCTAGACATGGAGATGATCTTGAATATATAAGAATTTGAGCAAGTCCACCTAGAAGGCTAGTCTTTTGGGATGGTGCCCCAGGTCCTTCAATTAACATCAGAGCCACGCCCTGAACTTAGTCGTGTGTACGAATGATGTTCGATGTTATTGATCTCCCAATTTGGCGCAAGAAGGCACAATAGTGGGCCCACGTAAAGTAATTTGGCTCGTGAGATATTTGACAGTGATGCTTCTTTGTAATGGGCGTGCTGAAACCCACGCGGTGTAGAAGAGTAGCCAACTGCAATTGGTGCTTCAAATAAGGCGTGTCTGCCCTATATAGTGAAGAGTTGAATCTCGATCGAGCATTTGGTCTTTCATTGTGAAAAAAAAGTTAAACTTGCAGGGAGACTCTTTGTTCGAGGGGGATTGTTGGGATTTAAGTCGAACAAATAGTCTCACATCGACTAGACATGTGGATGATCTTAGGTATATAAGGATTTGGGCAACTCCACCTAGAAGGCTAGTCTTTTGGAATGGTGCCCCGGATCCTTCTTAATGGATTCCAATTTTTAACGAGTAAATGATGAAGTTGTTTAGTTCGCTACAATTGTCAATTACAAATGCCACTACAATCTCAAAACTTGACCTAATTGCTGTAGACGCAAACAACGCAATATTCGCATAAAATTCACGTTTTAGGCTTTGATAACAGTGGATCCGTAGAGTGGATTTCTATGTTCCTTGTTGTTCCACACAAATTGGTTGGATAACACAATGGCAGACATCAATATTTTTAGTTTGAACAAATTTATCTGAGAAGATATTGAAGTACCCGAAGTCTCTTTCACAGTTCTAAAGTACTTCAAGGGTTGTTTCAGTATTTCAGTAATCACTTTGAGTGTTTGTTGCATTAAAAATTTTAAGAGTAAAATACTTTTAGAACTTCATTTGTTTATTTTTATCATATAAATTGTTATGCGGAAGTAATATCTACTTATACTTCTAGCATTGATTCCTACTTAAATCATTTGATTTTCAAAAATTAAAGAAAAAATTCAGATAAAAAGATTTTGTATTCCTTTCCATCCAACTCTGTTCCGAATAAAATTTCAAAAGTAGTTGTGTGTGATGATACATGCTACCAAAAATCCACCTCATGTTACATGAGTCACCAAAATCTCTTCAACTTTTTTCAAATTCGCCTTAGATGCGAAATAAACAATCAAAAACCTCAAAAGAAGTCGTTCTTGAGAGGCTGGGATTTTTTTCTCTGCATAAACAAACAACCCCCTTTCAGAAGTCTGAGAGGGGGAAAAAAAACCTTTCATCTAAAACCAATGAGACAGCGCCACGTCATGCTGCCTGGGTGACACCTAATTCACCTACTCATTTCTCTCTTTATTATTATTATTATTTTTTTCCTTTAATAGATTTGTTGTGGGGGCTGTTTGGCAAATCAAAACAGCCAAACATATACCACTATTACAATATTCTCTATTTCATCAGGTAAAAAAGTGATAAGATAAAGTATCATAAAATATCTACCAAACTGCCTCACGTGGGGCCCACCAACAGATATTGTCTTCTGTTCCGTTACACCCAAATTTTCACCCCTTGACTTCCACGCGGGCCCACACTCACCCGCACAAAATGCTATTAATTACAGGAAATAAATAAATAGAGAGAGAGAGAGAAAACAGCCAGTCAAAAAGCAGAGATAAGTACTGAGACAACGCAGCTGCACAAATACCCATACTTGTTTCTATTTTCGCTCTCTCGGCCGCCATCGAAGAGCAAGAAACACAACTAGCTCTCTCTCTCTCCCCCCCCTTCTCAGGCGAAGAACGGGGAGTCTCGTAATTTCTAATCCCTTCATTCTTGTCTCTTTGTTAGGGGTTCGATTCATATTTTTTTGAGTAATTTGTGATTGTTTTCATTTGTGCGGTGAAAGATTAGGGTTTTGATTTGGTGGGGATTTGGATTTGATTCAGATCTGGGGGATCTAGGGTTTTGGGGAATGCAGAGGCCGAGCAGCAAGTTTCTGGAGCGGCAGCTGTCGATGACGAGGGAGAAGAGGGGATTGGATCCGGTCGATGCTGAAGACAAGCAGGCCGAGCCGAAGCGGCAGAAGGTTCCAGCTCTCGCTAGGTAAGTTTGTAAAATTCTGTTTTTAGGTTGAGAATGAAGCTGTATGTTTCTGAGATTGATGTATGATTACTATTTTAGGGTTTCAAATTTGGGTTTTGGTTTGTCTGAGGGAATGGAAGAGCTTAGGCTTGAAGTATAAACGTGTTTGGATTTTTGATTTGTTAGTAAATAGGGAATCCTTGATAAAATGACGGTAATTTCTGTTACATGTGTGATATATGGGCTTCAAAAGGCTTCTCTTTTGGAATTAGTTGTTGTTTTTGAAAAAAAATTGGGAGTAATTTCGCTTGGATTATCTTGTTAGCCTAGTTGAACTCTGCACAGGGTCATTCCATGAAAGGATTTATGAACATTGATGCTATAAGAATTGGAATAATTAGAACTTTGATGAGAAATATTATTTCAACTCATTGCAGCTCCCCCTTTTTGTGGTTTGAGGATGCTGAAGTTTGATATGTGCTGGAAGTGGAGTTTGTTGTGAGGTTTCCTGTAGTGTCTTTTTGGGCATTTGAGTCCTCAAGCTCAAAAATAGTTGCTCATGGTGACGCGGAGCGGGGAAGCGAACGGCGCCGACTAGATCTCATTCTAGCGCCAACGAATTCTGAAAGGATCTTCAGGTAGGGAAAGAACTCGAATCCACGAGCACGCCACTCGAATACACGGGCGATTTACTCGAATCCACGGGCAAAAAATAGCAACTCGAATCCACAAGCAATTAGAGAGAAAACTCAATTTTATTGATTAAAACTTGGATCCTAAAAACAAAGATACAATGGCCTTATATAGGTAGATAAAAGAAATACTACTCTAACTAGGAAACCTAATTAAATAAAAAAAGAATAAAACCAATCAGAATTCAACTCGGACTGGAAAACTAAAAATAAATAAAGAAAAACGAAACAAATTGGCCCCAAAAATAAACTCTTAAATAGAATTGAACTGCTGATACGCGACTGCCTTGGTTTCCTACATCAAATGGAGACATCAAAAAGTGAATACACCTCTTCTTCAGAGTGTTAACATTGTAGGATTTCAGCAGGAAGGAAGCTTTGAACTCAGGTGTCACGCTTCGTTATATTCGTACTTTGTAGTTGCCCTTTCAATAAGATATTTCCTTCCGTATGCTTATTTGTAGCATATACATGGTGTTCTTAAATTGTTTCTCTAATGGAATAGAAGTTAAGCCCCTGATGAATAGCTGGAACTTTTAGGAGAATGATTGGATTCAGAGTCTTTGTAGTAAGGGAGTCAAGTGCCTACTGGCTATGAGGTTAGATATATTATTCATGTTACAACCTTTAGTTTTATCCAGAGTCAGTTCAACGATTGGAAGATTATGTTATCAGCTTTGGGAAGGGGGCGATGACCCAACTCATTATATTAGTGCCATAATATGACTATAAGTTTCAAGTTTCAATTGTCAAGGTAGAAATTGCTATCATGTGGAGAAAGACAGGATGTTGCACTTTGTTAGCAGCATACTGATGTGATATTTAAAATTGATGCTTTTACTTTTATGTTTTTGCTTTTCTCTGTATAGATTTTTTTTTCCTTTTAGAGTTGTTTGAATTATTCAAAGCTTTACATGGAAATATGTAGTTTAGTTTGCCTCTTATAAACTTGCAAGCATTTTGGATGGCTATCCAACTTATTTTTCCTCTTGCTTGAAGTCTTCTATTGTGGTACATCCTTCGGGTTGTTTGTTAAAGCTTTTTGCTATTCTTGTGTAGTGTGATCGTTGAAGCACTCAAGGTGGATAGTTTGCAGAAGCTCTGTTCATCATTGGAGCCCATCCTTCGTAGAGTTGTAAGATTAATAATGACTTTTTCCCCTTGTACTCGTTTTCACCATGTGCAACTGAAATAGCTTGTGTTTGCTTTCTTCTACTTTCGAATTTCTTTTTTCTTAGCAGTCATTGGCTGTGATTAATAAAATTATCATTTCAAGAATATTATCCTTATGTTTCCAATGACTAATTTGGAACCTTTTGATATAAGCTCTCATGGAGCTTGCATTTTTCTGCAAGATTTTAGTTTATGTTTCTTCATATGTCTTAGATTATTTCGTTTGTTGTGTGTTTTTTGGGTGGGGGGGGGGGGGGGGGATTTATTAACGTCTACCCTGTGTATACTTTATGCATATGTTTGGTTTTCTTTTCTATTGAAATTCAAAGATGTACCATTTATTTATTCATATCTTTTTATTTCATACTTTTCCTTCTATATATTGTTTTTGGAGGTTTTTATAAGCACTAACGCTATTCAGTAGCCTAATCTTTCTCCCTAAGTTTTAATTTTTTACGGTCAATTGAAAAGGAGTATTATTTAAGATTGCATATATTATATGTACTCTTTTTACTTATTGAAGATTTATTTTGTTGTCTTCTGAACAAAATTCACCATTTGACAGTGTTGAAACTCATACATTTTTAAATCTAAATTCCACTAAGACAGTAAATCACAATGAGCTTTACATAGAGGATTCTTTTGCATGTAAGGTAGAAATATTTCCATTTTATTTTCTTTTTTTGCTTTTCCTTTTTTTTTTTTTTTTTTTTGCTAAGAGTCAAAATATCTCTGTTACCTATATAGTGGTTTTTCATGGAAACTAATATTCCTAACCTTCAAATTTGTTTATCCTTTCACTGTTTTGTTTATGTAAGATTCTGTCCATTTATCTTTCTTTATTTTGAATTATTATGGTTTTCCAATTTCTTGAATGTTTTGTGATCTATTGTGTGTTGTTTGGTAGGCTACTTACTCTTCTGTGTGCCAGATGTTGGCTTCCTGTTCAGTTCCATGATTTCTGTTGTGGTGCTTTTCTCATTGTTTTCTGTCTGACTTTATGCTTGTATAGGTCAGTGAAGAAGTGGAGCGTGCCTTGGCAAAGTTGGGTCCTGCTAGGCTTGGTGGAAGGTGTGTGATTGTGATCGTCATCATTGGATACCTCCTTCCACTGGAATTTGTTATTTTTCTATCTCTTAAATAAAATCTATTTGACTGAGGAGTTATCGAGTTTTAGATATAGAAATTTCATACACATGCGTGTCTCTAGCCTAGTTATGGTGGTATGTATACCTAGTTATAGAAATTACATAACCGGTCAGCATTTCTCTTTGTAGTCATCTCTTAGAGTGAAATAGTTATGCTGCCCGTGCTGTGGTCTCATTGTGGTAGTCTGTATGCTGAACTATTTCTGTAATTAGAAGACATTGAAAGATGCCCGTTGTTTCATGTTTTAGTTTTTCAATGTTCCTGTCTATTCTCGGCGGGTTGTTTTTTTGTTTTTTGTTTTTTTGGGTTTCTTTGGGTTGAGGCTGTTAAGAGTGAGTTAGTGCCCCTCATTATGTGAAGAACGTCTGTCCACGCCTTCTTGCAGTCCGGCACTACTAGGACTTCCATTTATTTGTTTATTTTGAGTTAAAGGTGGGGTTGTTTTAACTCTATTCACTTGGAATCTGCCTAATGTTTTCTGGTTGTCCAACTGCACTTGTACATAGCATGTATGATCAGTGTAGCCCGAGGACTGGGCATATATTAAGTATTTTCTAATGGAAAGAGGCAATTTCATTGACTACGGTTCTATGCTACAAGTTACAACTTTACCTTTTTACTTCTATTCTTACCATACATGGATATTTCTGCAAGTCTAAATACTCTATTATTCTATGTGTTCTATTCTGAATCTTGTCTTTTAATTCTATCTCTAAAACCATTAATCTGATGGAACTGCAGGTCTCCTCCAAAGCAAATAGAAGGTCCAGATGGAAGGAACTTGCAGCTGCATTTTAGGTCAAGGTTGTCCCTCCCCCTCTTCACAGAGGTAAAGTTGAAGGGGAGCAGGGAGCTGCCATTCATGTTGTTTTGCTTGATGCAAATACTGGGCATGTTGTAACATCAGGACCCGAGTCATCTGCCAAACTAGATATTGTCGTTCTTGAGGGTGATTTTAACAACGAAGACGATGATGGCTGGACAGAGGAAGAGTTTGAAAGTCATGAAGTCAAAGAACGAGAAGGAAAGAGGCCACTTTTGACTGGAGATTTACAGATATCTTTGAAAGAAGGTGTAGGGACATTGGGAGAGCTCACATTTACTGACAATTCTAGCTGGATACGTAGTAGAAAGTTTAGGCTTGGTCTGAAGGTTGCATCAGGATTCTGTGAGGGAGTTCATGTTCGTGAGGCAAAAACAGAAGCTTTTACAGTTAAAGATCACAGAGGAGAATGTATGTCTGCTATTTGTTATTTTGTAGTGTTTTGCTTTTTACATCTGAAAATTGACCGTGAACACTTTCTTCCTCCTGTAACTTCTTATAGTGTACAAGAAACACTATCCACCTGCTTTAAAGGATGAGGTTTGGAGATTGGAAAAGATAGGCAAGGATGGTTCATTTCACAAGCGGTTGAACAAGTCTGGAATCTTTACTGTAGAAGACTTTCTCCGCCTTGTTGTTAGGGATTCTCAAAAATTGCGAAATGTGAGATTTTAGAGATAGTTTGGTTCAAGCATCCTTACCTAATTGATTGTTTGTTGTTTTGCTGAAACTTCTTTTTCTGGTTGTAGATACTTGGAAGCGGCATGTCAAATAAGATGTGGGAGAGTCTTGTGGAGCATGCTAAGACTTGCGTTTTGAGTGGAAAACATTATATTTACTACTCTGATGAGACAAGGAGCATTGGTGCGGTGTTTAACAATATCTACGAGTTCACTGGCCTCATTGCTACTGAGCAGTATTATTCAGCCGAGTGTCTTACTGACAGCCAGAAGGTTTGCGTCTTCCCCATAATATTGTTCTTGTCATGTTGGAGTGTATGTTGGTTGATCTTCTTGAATGCATTTATTGTAGTTGAACTTTTAAGTTTCATATAAAAGAATGAGGATTCTATTGTGAACTGCATACTGTGCAAGAGATAAGACCTTTAAGCTTACATCATCCCTGTCTTATACTTATCTATGGGTAGATAAGATGAAGAAATTTCTCTTTGAAAAGAAGTTCATGTTTAAGTTTTCAGGTGTTTGACCAAAAATGATAGTACACAAGAGAGTCGAGTGGAACTGTGAACACTAGCAACATCCTAGTAGAGGAATATTGTAGACCAACCAAAAGTATTCTAGCTTTTACTATCTTTATGTGTCATGTGACAATTTGCGAATTTTCCAGTATTTCTGGTTTCAGAATTATTTTGCTTATTGCATTTTGATTCTGTGGATCAACACTTTCTGTATATAGGTTCTCTGCAATTGTCATTGTGAAAGTTGTATCATGTTTAAATGGGCATAAACACATAATTTATTTGTTTTATGTTGTTGATGTGCAGCTTACATTGGATCTGGTCCTAAGTATTTGTTAATCGATGCTTTATATTTTAATAATATCCGATGATATCAATTTACAGCAAGACTTTCTGAGGAGATTGCAATTCTATTTTAATGTTTTTCAGGTCTTTGTGGATAAATACCCTGGTAAAAAAAGGCATATGATAACTAGATTTTAATATTAATATTAACAAATCAATGCTTTAGATTTAATATCCAGTGATATCAATTTACAGCAAGATGACTTCTGAGGAGATTGCTATTCTATTTTAATGTTTTTTCAGGTCTTTGTGGATACCCTGGTAAAAAAGGCATATGATAATTGGAGGCATGTTATAGAATATGATGGCAAAGCTCTATTAAACTTCAAGCAGAGCAAGAAGACATCTACTTCCCCACCAAAGCTCCATCAGTTCCACCAAGTTATCCTGTCCCATATGATCAGCAAGTCTCACAGCCGCAGTTGTCAGTTACAGTTCCTGCAGTGCAACCTTCATTGGATGCAGGAGTGGCTTCAGGAGGTAATGAGCTCTTGGGACTATTTAAATAAAAAGAGAATATGTTTACCATGTTATTTGAATAAAAAGAGAATATGTTTACCATGTTATTTGACGTCAAATATTTATATCGTCATTACTGAACTTGCCAGTAATAGCTTTCTAGAATAAACTTTAATAAATAATATCTAAAAGTATTAACATGGGTTAGGGAGGCAATAGTATAGTCAGATTTTGGTTTGTTTCTAAGTGCCAAAATACAGCAGTTATATGCATAATAGATTATGGCCACTTTTGATGCACATCCAAAAGCATTCATTGAGTAGGATAGGGTGCAGCACCAAGTAAGTCCTACCTAGTATTAAGCCTGTTTTCTCTTATATTGCGCAGTCTTGAGATGACAAATGTTTGCTTGGTTGAAGTGTAATACATAGGGCAGGATAAAGGCTCAGCTGATGTGATCTATTGTCTATCATGAACTGCTCCCCTTAATTTTCTATCCTGAACTGCTTTTCTTAATTTTGCAATCTATCTATATTATATATACCCTTTAGCCGCCTTTAATGGGGGAGAGTCTTTGCTGGATGTCACCCTTGCACACGCTGTGTGCTGAAGGATCTTATGAATGCAATTAATTGGTAGCTGGGATTGAGAAGATTTATTAAAGAATGAACTTGATGAGAATATGCCGCCAACAATTCAGTTGACGGAAATTATTAAGTAATTAATAAAGAGCGCATTCCATCAATTTTTTTTTCTTTTAAGATATAAAATTTCACAAATCAAAGTTGCCTTGGTAGTCCAATTTTGAATTTTATTTTTGTGAACGTTTGCATGTCCCGGAAAATTTAGTTTTGTAGAGGGTTTCCTGCTTGACATGTACTGGATTTGACATAATTTGATCCAATCTGAATTAGATCGTTGAATTAATGACAGTTTCCAGCTGATGGGCCATTCAATCTTGGGATTGTATGTAATTGTGCCTTCCACTGTATATTATGGAACTTTATACACTTGGTTTATTGCTTTGCTGACTGGTCACCTGCTGTTTTGTTCATCAGGTGCCATTTCTGCTGGGTACCATGGGAACCAAGTGACTAGATATGACCCGCCGCTTCAAGATCCAACTTCTAATATCGGCATGCAATTTGAGGATGCATCATTTATCCCACAGAACCAGTACATGAGCTCCAACCAAACTCAATTCACGAGAAATGATAGCATGGGCCTTGCGCTGGCTCCGCCTCAACAGCAAAGCTTGGAGTTCCAGCCCATGGGCCAATTGATACAGCCATCTGCCGGTAACTCATACGATGACTGGTCTCGGCAACCGGACAGCAGTCGGGTTGCTGATGATTTCTTCTCAGAGGAAGAAATCCGAATGAGAAGCCATGAGATGTTGGAGAACGAGGACATGCAACACTTGCTTCGTGTCTTCAGCATGGGGGGATCAAACCTACATGAAGATGGATACGGTTTCCCCTCTTACATGCCTTCGCCGTGCCCTAATCTCAACTTTGATGAGGATCGCAGCCGTTCATCTGGTAAAGCTGTTGTCGGGTGGCTTAAGATCAAGGCAGCCATGAGGTGGGGTATCTTTGTTAGGAAGAAGGCGGCCGAGAGGAGGGCTCAACTTGTTGAGTTGGAAGATTAGCGCTCGTCTTAACGAAGTGGGTATGGTTTTCAGAGCTGATTTAGGAAGCTCTGGTTAACAGCCACTGTTAGTGTCTGCTGCTGCTGCAGAATGGGAGATTTCGGATATGGAAATCCTCGACGTGGCCAGCGATTTGCCTAGGTGTATGAAGAGTGTCTTGTAACTAATTTCCTTTGGTCTATGAAGGATTACTTTTAGGTCTATATATTTCTTTTAGTGTTTCATTTGTAAAACAAGACACTCGAGGAATATTATTGTGTTTCTTCTTGTGTTCTTGTTGTGGTAGCGCGATCTCCTCCGATGACCAGCCTCGCTCTGGAGCTGGGAGCTCGGCAAGCCTCTTGCTGTAGCTCTCTCGCTCCCAGCCCCTATATGATGTTTGTAATCATATCTAATTGCAAAAGAAAATGTTTGCAGTTGTCTGTATATTGTTGGTAGAAAATGTTTGTAATTGTCTCTTAGATTTAAATAAATAATGGAATTGCATTGCCTTTGAAAATTGCAAAATTTCTTACGGGTTTGTAGAAATTCTTACATTGTGGACTGTCACCTGTTTGTTGAAATTCTTGCATTTCATTCATCACTAGTTTCTTTCCTGCGCTAATACCGTGGATTTGCAAAATCAGATAAGCATGGAACACGGTTGGTGGGAGATGTAATTGGATTACACATTATGGGGTAGTGCATGAGGGATACGTTGGGTTCTTTGTGGTGTGCTAAGTGAGTAATTGCTTTGCACATGTATGTATAAAATCCTCTTTATTATATGAGAAGCTACCATGTTTATGACACCGAAAATCAGGAAGAAAAATCAACAAAGGGCACAAACCAAGTTAAAATGGTCATTCTCAGCAAATTCATAAGAAGTGATCCAATTTTTTTTCGTCGGATCCGGTGAAGACCAAAGATATTGAGCGATCGATCCGGCAGGGACAACTCAGAAGATAAAGAAGTATCATTAATTTCTTCATGCTCGTTTCAGGTTTGAAGTACTATGTACAAATAAGAATCTCTTCCTTACAAGATTTCTTCTTCATATAAATAGATATAAGTATTAATTTAATATCAAAGATTGAGAGAGAGATATTTGAGATCTTAAGTCTTATACTCTGATCTACATATATAAAATAGTCAATACATAGTACTCCTAATCTCACATGCAATGTGAGACTAGACCCAATACACCAATACACAATATCTCTCTCAGCACTACCCCTCAAGCTGGAGCATATATATGTCATATATGCCTAGTTTATCACAAATATAATCTATTCTTGTTCTGCTAGTGGTTTAGTAAGAAAATTTGCGTTTCACCACAATGATATTTGCCTCAAGCTTCTTATGAACTATATGATAATCAACCTTAATGTATTTAGTTCTCTAATGGAATATGGCATTTTCAGCAATGTGAATTGCTGCCTTGTTGTCACCATATAGTCTCATGGGACACTCTTAGGGAAAATCAATATTTGTCAATAAATTTCTGATTCAGATCAGCTCTAATGTCACATTTGTCATCGCCCTGTGCTCTGACTCTACATTGGACCGAAAGACCACACCCTGCTTCTTATTTTCTCATGTATATTTTCTCCAAGAAAGATACAATATCTTGTGATTGACTTCCTATCAAAAGGACATTCTGCGCAGTCTGCATCGGAGAAACCTGCAACTGGATGTGTTCCTGATATGAATAGAGAAGCCCTATACTTGGAGCTTTCTTCAGATATCTCAAAATTCTTATTACCGCCTTCAAGTGGGCAGTCCTCGGTGCTGATAAAAACTAACTCACTATGCGGATTGCGAATGTGATATCCGATCTGGTCATTGTCAGGTAGTTCAGTTTTTCACCAATATCCTGTACATCCTAATATCCTCATGAAGCTCCTCTTAGCAGCTTCATGTTCACATCTATCAAGAATCAATGCTCTTGCATCTTAGCATCCCAACCTCCGAAGACAACTCAAGTAACTTCCTCTGTGATAGAACAATACATTTCTTGGACTTGGCCACCTCAATGCCTAAGAAGTACTTTAGGGATTCAAGATTCTTGGTCTGAAATTTCTTCTACAAGTACTTCTTTAGGCGATCAATTTCCTTCACGTCATCTCCTGTGATCACAATATCGTCCACATATACAACTAGCAGGATCCTCTTCTCATAATGTATCCATCAAAACACAGAGTGATCTTTCTCTGCTCGACAGAGACCAAATTCTAGAATCACTGATGTAAAGCGCTCAAGCCAGCTCTCAGAGACTGTTTTAGACCATAGGTGACTTTTTTCAACCTGCAAATCTTCTGTACACACGCTCCCTGAGCAATAAAAGTATGATTTTTGCTCCATGTAAACCTCCTCATCAAGAATACTATTGAAAAATGCATTCTTGATGTCCAATTGATGAAGTGGCCAGTGATAAGTTGCTACTAATGATACCATGATCCGCACAGTTGTTATCTCTGCGATCGGAGAGAAGGCATCCACATAATCTAATTCATATACCTGTGAGTAATTTTTGACAATCAATCTTATCTTAAGCAAGCCTGTCACGCCCCGCTTCCCAAATACGGGAAAATAGAGTCGCGACGAGAGTCAGTGACATATATACCCAAGGAAAATACCTTATGTATATGTGCTAAGCCTAGAGTAATCTGAATAAGCTATATAAAAATCTACTATGATAAATCATAATCACTGCAATAACACATATAAATATCCACGCATGATAACAATGAATATAAAAATAGAATAACGATGACTCTGATATAAATGGAAGCAAGGAGACTACAGTAAAATGAATAAAAAAGAATATAAGAATATCAAAATAGGTAGAGAGAAATACTAGCTCCTCTAACATATCTGATCTCATCAAACACCTGATCAATAAAATAAAACATCCAATATCTGAACGTGTAAATCCAGGGTCATCAAAAAGTGACCTAATGAGTGTGTAAAATAAAAGGGGAAGGTGCATGTGTATATAAAGTAATAAAATGCAATATAATAATAAAATAATCAGATCATCAAGAACACAATAACATATATGAATATAAATAAAATAATGAAAATATTATATTCTAAAATTATGTACTATGGTCAGGTGTCTATCACAGTCTATAAATCAAGTAGATACAGTCAGTCACAGTATATAATAAACAATTTATCATTATTAATTATGTCAGCGAACGCCAATTGCCATCTGTAATAGACGCATTTCATATTACGCCTACTACACATGTCAATCAGGATTCTAAGTTATTGAAATTGATAGTAAAAGATGTTGTCCATGCATTAAGTGGGTTTCTTACATAGCCAGAACTACGACCCAATCACCTGGAGCTGAACCAAGTCCAACCGATAAATAGTCAATAACAATAACAATGGAAACAATAAAGGATGTCAGTCATCTCCCATAACCCTAGTGGAACCGTATCTCGGCTACGCAACCTACATCCTAGGTCCACTCAAAATACAGACGCTGTCTCATCCATCAATTTCTCCAATCTCGGTATAAGTTGTTTATTTATATTATTTGTTTATAACAACCAATATTCACGTTATCTCAATTACTGGGACAATACAATGACAATAACAATAACAATGTCAATGATGGTAATAATAACAATGAGGACAATATCACCGTGTAAACGGTAGAACAATACAATAATATATGTGTTACAGTTTGATAATATTTCTCAGTAATCTCAGTAACATGAATTAATATAATAACAAGTTGGGATACTGTTCAATAGACAATCTCATTTAGAACTAATCAATATCTCATCCATCTACACTAGGATACAATAGTAACAGACCCATCAACTTATAGTCTCAATACAATTATCGTGAACATCAAGTATCAATCCATATCAAAGTAATCTGGTACAGTAAACCGCCGTCTCAATGAATCAATAATCAGTTCTCTCACCCTATCAATCTACTCAGATCCTCAAGTTATCGATATATTCAAGCCTCAACAAATATAACTACTCTGTTACACCTAACCAATTTTCATATCCACTCCGATCAAGATTATTAATACACCCCACTTCAATCAAACTCAATCGCCGATTCAAAAATCAAAGTAATAACTCAACTGTATAAAAGTATGTTCCACTGATCCTGCCGAATCTAATCTACACTATTCTTTAACCTCAAGTCAAACTCTACTCCAACACGGTCCCCTGACAAATCCAAGTTTAAAGATCCAGTTTATGATTGAAGCCACAACCATATATGATATTTCTCAAGATCCAATCTATCTCTCGTCTGAATCATGAAGTAAGGTAGGCCAACTCTCTGATAAATAATTCACATAAAATCCAAACATTAAACCATAATCAAGAACTAATTCAACCTCAAAATTTAATCAGATCACGGTCTGAATGTATCACAATAAGGTCTGATCCAATGTAAATCGCTACATAATGACTAAAGAAATAATAATACGTCAGTAACGAATACCGAATCCAAACATAATTGACATCAAGAATATATCTGATCTATCATAACCAAGATCCAACTTTCCTATAGCATAATAATTCATGACTGGTCCCAATATAAATGACTCAATCTATCAATGAAGTAACATCTCATTTAATAAATCCTCGATTTTACAATTCAATTCTCATCCGGTTATTACTAATAAGAAAAATCATGACTATCACTCATTAGCCTAGAATACCAGAACAAATTGATAACAGTGTTGATAACAGGGTACACGATATATCAATAAGACAATATCAGAGTATCACAGTATAACAATAGTTCCCGGCATGAATAGAATAATGTAGAAATCATATATATATATATATATATATATATATATATATATATATATATATAATATTATATATATATATATATAATATATAGAAATGTAAATCAGCTGACACAGGAGGCAAATTCGTCCTATGTCGCACTCAAAAATCATATTTCCCGAATGAATTTTCAAGATCCGACCGTACATTATCATCTTCATATTCTAAGATATACACATATAAAAAATCAAGTGATTTGAAGATCGTTTACTCATTAATCTAAACGTTCTATTTTGTTCTATTGTTAAAAAACGTTAATGTTTGAACCCAAAAAAAATATAATAAGCAAACTTCAAATCACTTGATTTTTTATATGTATATATCATAGAATATGAAGATAATAATGTGTGGTCGGATCTTGAAAATTCATTCGGGAAATATGATTTTTGAGTGCGACATAGGAGGAGTTGCCTCCTGTGTCAGCTGATTTACATTTCTCTCATATATATATATATATATATATATATATATATATATATATATATATATATATATATATATATTCGTCTGAAACAATAAGATAAAACGTTGAATTAAAGTAGATCAATAAACAAACACTCACATGAAAAGACGCGATTGGGATTCGAATCGTTGTCTGGTCTTCACTGCACGAACCGATACAGATCTCCGAATCATCCCATGGATCATGTTGGCCCAAAGCCCATCACTCTAGTTTTGATGATGATTAACTCATATGGTTATTGGTCTTGTGTTTTCTAAGTCTCAGATATATGTCAAGATCTTAGTCGGTGTTTAACAAAAGATTTAAAGTCAAGTTTTGAAGGTAGTACGTGTTGATTCAAGAGCTGGCGCTTCAAAGATCGCATTAAGTACTCAAGAGGAGTTTAACTCTTTGGATCAAGGTTTGGACCAAGTCAAAATGGAGAAGAAGATTTTCAGGAGAAGAATTTCAAGACTTGAGTCTAGTTTTTTAAGTGTTAAGATTTTATATTTTAAATAAAATGTAAAGGATAGATTAGTTGTGGATTGCTCAAGCTCACACACATACACAAAATTTATATAGTGTTTTCATAAGAATAATTTTGATTTTGAGCTTCAAAGAGGATATCTTTACGTTTCATGAATAGAGTTTATCAAAATGAGTTTATATGGTTTATATGTGCTTTGAATTTCATCCATACACATTGACGATTCAAATGTTTAGAAAAACTTATTTGATGTTTGTATAACATGTGTTTAAGTTTTGTATTTATCAAAATTTTCTTTAGAGCTTATTGTCAAAAATATAGATATTTCATCTTATATGTGTATTGGATCATGTCCATACATACTATGCTTCAAATGAGTTTTAAATATCTTGTTTTTGTATTTGAACAAGTTTTGAAAAAATCGATTTTTCATTTAAAAGTTTGATTTTGAAAAATACCGGTTTTTGTTTAAAGCTTAATTTCTATATCACAAAAATGGTTCAAATAGTTTGTAATATGTGCTGATTTTTTATCACACATATTTGTTCTTTAAATATATTCATGAACTAAATTTTGTGAATTTTATGTGATTTTATGGGACTTTATAGGATTTTATAAGACCAAGTTTTAATCCCTTTTTATCCTAGACCTGGCTTTCTGGCAGTCGATCGAGCCAGAAGTCGGTCAACCGATATTCACAAAACATGCACACAACCTTAGCTTGAGGGGCGGTAGACCGATCCAGAGAGTTCACTCTCTGGATCTAGCCTCGGTCGACCGAGCGGTCGACCAACCAGAGAGCAAAGCTCTCTGGTTCTTACCTCGGTGGACCAACGGTTGACCACAGGTTAAGACCTGAGTGTGGTTGATCGGATGGTCATCGGTCGACCGGCCGGTTGACAAGGTCGTCTGCCTGGGGGTTATGACCGTTGGCCGATCGACCGGCCGGTCGACTAGGTCGTCTGGCCTGGGGATTTGGCCCAATGGTTAGTTTTTGTAGCTCTATAAAAGGGGGTTATTTTGGGTAGTTTTACATAAGATTTTGGAGAAGTTTTAGAGCCAGTTTTCTCACTCTATTAGGGTTTTTCTTTACATGTTTTTGGGTTAAAACTTTCATATCAAAAGGAGGTTGTTAAGAGTGTCTTCAAAAGAGATTTTTGAGTTTTTCACCACAACTCTATCTTGTTTTTCTCACACAAATTTGAGCTTTTTCATTGCTATATCTATCCTATAGGAGCTTTATTTTGAGAGTGTTTTTGGTGATCAAGTGTAGAGATCACTAGTGTTTCATTATTGTATTTGAGGAGGCGAATTTGTGGGTTCGCATTGTGTAGAGTTCTTGAGGGAACTCATTGTAGAGGTACGGCCTCGACAAGCTAGTGTGCTTGCCTGTGTTGTTCTTGTGAGAACAAGTGAGAGACTTGTTGGTGTCATGGGATCAGTTATATATCGTTCATAACTTTGTTCTTAATATTGATTATTTTGTTATCTTTTATTTCAGTTTATCATGTTATTATTGCTTATGTTGTTATCATGCATTAGCACCTTTCTCTTTACACACACACACACACACTTACTAGTCACTTCTGACGACTCTGGATTCGTACGTCCAAGATTTTGGACATCTTCTTATATTGTTCAGGTGTTCGTGTGATCATACGGTTCGCGAAAAGCTGGAGTTTTATCTCTTTTGATTGGTATTCTCATCTCTTATATCTTCCTATTATTTCTTGATTCTCGATATATGTCTCAGATTCAGTCTTTATTTCAGTTCTTTATTTTTCTGATATCATGTAATATTGCAGCGATTATTGATTTGGGTTTAGATTTAGAGCTTGTTCAGGTTGCTTTAGGCTTAGCGTGTATACGGGGGTATTTTTCTCGCGTATATATGTCGTCGACTCTGGTTGCGACTATGTTTTCACGTATTTTAGGAAGCGGGACATGACAGTGGGTCCAAGAGTTTTTGAGGGAGCCCGTTGTAGGTGTTGCAGCACTGAGTGATCTTACGAGATCGATTTTAGTGGAAATCCTTCATTGTATTGAAGGCGGAGACGTAGAGCAAGTGTGCTCGAACATCGAAACAATTCTTCCCGTGTTTGCGATTGCTCATCTCTCTCTCTTGTGTTTATATATCTTGCATACTTATATTATTTATCTTTTTATATGCTTGATATATTTGTGCTTAATTGATATATACTTGAGATTGTTTGCTCACACTTGTATTCAACCAAGAGAGTTGTTTGCTCACACTTGTATTCAACCAAGAGAGCCATAGTGGCACCTCAACTTTTAATCTAGAGGAATCTTGAGAAGATAGTTTAGAGCTCTTTATCGAGAATTCGGCTACACTCTTGTGTTATACTTTGTGTGTTTGCGTTATAATTTTTAGTTTGCAAAATTAGTTTTAATTTCACATTATTGTGCATTAGATTAGCTTGTCACCTACTCACCCCCCTCTGGGTGACCTTGAGATCGATTTTCGAAATCGCCAGTGTATCGGGTTCGTAACAAGCACAAATCCAAATCTCCTGTACCGGGTCCAGATCTCATCAAGCGGGTTCATATCGCTGGACCACACAACCATACACACATAATATATATATTCATATACACTTACATAATTACATACTCACAGACACAGGAACACATAACAAACACACCCATATATATAATATATACCCACGCAAACACATACATACATTAATATACATACATATACACCAATTATACAAACAACACACACACAGACATTAACATAATTAAAATATACACTCACACACATGCATGCACACTCATGTTCACCCATACACAATTAAAGAAAACAATTAAAGAAAACACAATTACATACCACACACAAATATAATTAAAGAAAGAGAGAGAGAGAAAAGAAAACTCACGCAGGCAATGGGAAGGCACAACCTGGGCTCGATGGAGGTTCGGTGGAGGTGTTCACGCTCGCCGACAGAAGAGATAAGCGGGTGCTTGTGCAGGCCAGAGATAGGCACATTCGGGGGGCTCAGTTGAAGGGGTAGGCCAAGGTAGGGAAGTTCCGACATGGGAGAGGATGTGTTGCCGTTGGGCAGCCAAGGAGGGCTGCGAGGCCTGGCTGCTGCCATGGGGTGGTGTTGCCGGCCATATTGGTGATGAACTCGGCCAAGAGGAGATCGGCTTGAGATACGACAAGCGGGTATGGAGGTGGAGCAGGGAGGCTCCGCGGGTGCTGGTGTGCAGGTGGAGGAGGGAGTGCGCGACCTATGGGAGATGGCCACGGCTGGATGCGCGATGGGGGGAGAGGGCAGCCATGGATGAGAGGAGGTTGGGGGCGCTGCCGTGAAGTCGAGGGTGGTGCCGACCTATGTAGAGGAGGACGGGGTGCTCAGGGGTGAAGGCAACACACCGAAAAGAAGGGAAAGGGGATCCGACCATGGGCATAGGGGTAAGCCGCGGGTTATGAGGCTCGACTGTGTTTTTGGGGAAAAGAAGATTAATGAGAGATTAGGTTAGTTAAGATTTTATTGGGTTGTTAAATTATGATTTGATTTGATTTATTAGGATTAGATATTGGGTAGTGGGTTATAGGTTAACAGACTAATGAGCATAAGCTTGAGGAAAATGAGAATGAAAGAGTCTTGATACTAATCACAAACTCATAATAATAATAATTCAAAATGATAAAACAATATAATCATACACACAAGATAATAAATAATTATTAATACAACATATACATATACATATATGCATACATATTAAAATACTATTATATACTATTAAATCATGTATTACAAAAATATGGGTATTACAAAGCCAGAGTTTTATCCGGGTTTAGCTTAGAAGTATATTTTGTGCAACAACCTTTTCTATGTGATAGAAAAGGATTCCATGATCCTGAACTGATCTTACCTGGGATCACAAATCTGAAGTTTGTTTATGAAGAGACGACCTAATTATATTAGTTTATATACTTAATTTCTTTAGTGTAATACTAATTGATAGAACCTCATTGATAAGTGCTACAAGATCTCGTGCATTCCACCCATGGTTATGGACCCGAATTCATTAGTATGGAATATTTTCTTTTACAAATGAAATTTCTTAGTATATAAAAAAAGTGATTTTGTTGTTGTGGAATAAGAAGCCTTCATATTTTAGTGTATATATTTAATTTATTCGGAGCTATTAGTGCGGGGTCCACCTTTTGGGGAATATGAGTCTAAGCAATAACAAGAATATTTTTAGTGGAACATCTTTCGTAATTTTTGAAGAGAGACTTCTCTAATAGACCAAGGAATAAGTATTTCGATTTATTCATATACAGATCGTGAATGTTTGGAATTCATATTATGCAAGGAGACATTGCTTTTGCTAATTCGAGTTGAAGGGTAATATCAAATCGGTCTATTATTTTTGGCATCATATACATAGTTAGCACATTGTCATATTTAGCAACTTCATATCAAGGTCATTATCAATATCATCACTATCATCAACATAGATATCGTCACTATCATCAATATCGATATCATCAATAAGAACTACAATACCAAATAATCAGCTAGAGTGATAGGATTTGGATCCATAAAAGGTACTCATGTTGTTCGCCAACTCTACTACTTTCTTAGATCTTAGGCGATCCTTCAAGCTCACTAAACCCAAATCCAACCACGACCACACCATACTGATATCCACATTCTCAACTCTGCATGCGTGCATACACACACAAGCACATTCACATATATCCATACACACGTACATACAAATATCATGTACAAATATAAGCTCTTAGGAAGTGTTGCGTCCTGTCACACATTCATACAAATATCACACACAAATACATGTATAAACAAATGCCACAACATGTCAGAAAAGATATAATTTAAGCAGAAAGCTTAATAAGCAAGTGATGATCTTAGGAAAGCAAATCCGAGATGTTTAAGAAAAAAAATTTACACAATTCAAGCAATCCTTTATTTCTCAGTTAAGACACACAACTGGCTTTAAACAACTCCATGTGATTGATCAGTCTTAATCATTTCCCTGCTCCACTTCTGCAAGGGAAAGCAGTCGTAGTTTGAGGTTACAAAAGAGAGTAGAAAACACAAATAAAATTGAGGACATAACTGACATCTATCTTTTTTGCTGTAAATTGAGGACATCACTATCTCCTATGATTTATAGGCATGGATGGCGTTTATGACTATAAATGAATGGAATAGAATCTTCCTTACCTCTCGGGCCTCACCTTTTTCTCCTTCCTCCTATATCTATGCATCAAAAAATTCTACTCTGATAATTCACCAAAAGAACAAAACATAGTCCATATCTCAGGTACCACTAGTGTTAGCTGTGGATTTACCATCTCTCCTTAAATCTGAGCCTCTTCATAATGTATGTTCGAACATGAAGTTCTGGTCTTGATGCACTTTAGCTTGACACTCATGCTCTCAAGAGAAAGAAACTCAGGGAGTTGCATGATAGAGGCTGAGAGGACGACAAGGGTGCCGGTTAACTTGTATGGTCTGTAGAGCTGGTGCCATGCAAATTCTAAAGCCTTTAAGCAAACATTGTCATGCAAATTCTGAAGCCTTTAAGCAAACTTTGTCTTGTCCTGCAGGATTGAGCCTGATAACTGAGTAATGAAGAAGAGGTACACCAAAGTAGTCAGTGACTAATAAAGCAATGAATGTACACCGACAGTCCAAAAAGAAACTGGCAACCCATTTCATATAATGTAAAACCATCCTCCAACAAGGAAATACCAAAAGCATGCTTTTCTTTCCTTTTGCACTCTCTTCACAAGCCCAACAAACACACAAGGGGAAAAAAATACAAAAGAAAATATGAATTTAACAGGATCACACTCTCCTCTCTAATCAAATAATTGGGAAGAGATACATCAAAGTATTAACTAACAAATAGACAAAGTAATGAACATATGCAGACATTCCAAAAGAATACTGACAACCCATGTCATGAAACATAAAGTTAAACTCTTGTGTGTGTGTGTGTGTGTGTGTGTGTGTGTGTGTGTGTGTGTGTGTGTGTGTGTGTGTTGGGCGTGTGGGGGGGGGGGGGTGGTTGGCGAGTTTCCAGAATATTTACTGACCTTTTGCTCAGGGGACGCCAAAAAATTGAGTGGAGGGGGAGCATATCACCATTTCAGAAAGCCCACACACATGTAAGAATATTACTTGGGCGAAATATCTGCTAAAGTTGACTAAACAGTTGGAATATTAGTCACTAAAGCACACCAGTAAAAGAAAGAAATCACAATCTTCTCCAACTAAGGGCGTAGCCCTCAAAACTTGTTGCTACCTCACCACACATATGTAACTAAGAGAAAAACAGTTCAAAGCAAAAGCAATAGTAAACATAAACAGATACCACACTCTGATTAATTCAAAAAAAAAAAGATAAAGTAATAAACAGACACAGATTGAACCACAATGCCAGTCGTAAAAGGCAACCAGAGGGAACAACATTCCGAAAAAATAGAGCAAAAAGAAGGAACTGAAGAAATAAGAAATTACCAACCACCCTGGGAACCTGCATTATGAAAATATTTATATCTCAGTCTTTTTCGGTGTATTATATATTATTATTTTAGTGTTATATATACACTATTATGCACGTGCACCTTCTCTCATTTTACACACTCATTGAGAGTTCCTGGCTCCTTGAATTTTCACATTCGGATCGATGTTTCTTTACATTTACTGCTCAGGTATTTGGAGAGGATCACACGTATTATGATGAGGTTAGAGTTTTCTCTCTGCTTGTTTAACGGTATCCATGCTTCCTTTTAGTCTTGTTATTTCCTTGAATCTTTATTATATTGGCCTCTGTTTTTATTCCACTTCTTCAGAGAATATTATATCATGTGTAGAAATTTATATGTCATATTGCGGTGATATTTAATATCTTTATAGTTGATTAATATAATTTGTTCAGGTTAGTTTAGGCTTAGCGTGTGTATGTGGGGTATTCTCCTCACGTATATACGTCGCCGACTCTCATCGTCACTCCGTTCTATGTATTTTGAGAAGGGGAGCGTGACAGGATTATCTTGATATAAGAGTCAATATCATGAACAAAGCTGTGAACGAAATATGACTCATATCATGGTAAAAGGAAACATCTGATGACAAAAAGACGTGAAACCTAGCATATATTTCGAGTCTGTTATTATTATTAATCTAACTCATATGATACTTAGCTGTGTTCCATATCACAACTATTTTCTTACATATCAAATAAATATATCGTTATTGTAACTACCTGCCAATATAGTGCATGTGTTTTAGAAACGTACCGTGCATGCTCGTACCACGGTCTAACATTCCTGACACAGAATTAGGACGGACCGCAAGGTGTGTTGGGAGGAACCCACAAAAGGATTACCGTACATCAGAGAATAGCCACCAATTGGCAAGAACAAACAAAGAGAAAGAAAGAAAGAACACACAAATTTAACGAGGTTCGACAATTACCTATGTCCTCAGGGCAGAAGGTGTAACGGCTCGATCCCGCGGGTACGGAGATATTACTGCGACGTATACATGTAGGTTGAGAATGCCCTCACACATATACGCTAAGTATCAGTACATGTAAGAATCAGAGTACGAAAGTACGTGGTGCATTATAAATTACAATATATGAGTACAATTACAAAGTTATCACAGGATGTGATATAATATTATAAGAATGTTACATCACTGGTAAGCTGAAATATGAGAATACAAAGAAATATACAAGTATGAACAGTACAAATGATGCTCACGAGTTACAAAAGGAAAACTCGAGAGACGAGCAGGGGGCTGAAAGGATAGGGCCTCGGATAGATCAACGACTGATCCACGACGCTGTCGTTGCGCAACTCTGTTCATCAGGAAGTTCATCGCGATCCAAACTCCAAGATATGAACATGCAGGTTCAGAGGAATTAGAACTCCCCAACGAGTGGTGAGGCAAGAGCCAAGTGGCGTGTAGGGGCAAGCACATATATATCAATAAATCCGGATAAAAAAGCATGTATTGAAACCGTGTCGTGAGCACAGACATACATGAACAGGCAATGAGACAGCAAGTAAAGTAAATGTGATAAAACCAGTTATCTAAACCCAAATTACTGATTCATGAGATTAGTACGTCAAAGGAATAATTCAATCAACCCTCATATATACCTTTTATCACACGTCACCGTATCCTGAGTTCATAAAACCCGAGTTGTCTCCTAAATTAAGAAAATATCATAAAACTGATAAATCGATAAAACTGATAAAATTGATAACACAAGCAAAATCAATTGTACAGCTCAGTTTATGACTTCATGAGACAAGTACGTCGAAGGAATAATCCAAATAAGAAAACTCTCATCATATACTTTATGCCTCACTTTACTGTAATCCAAGCGTATACAATCTGAATTTCAAACAACATGACAAATTATTAATTAGCATCTTATTATGATTATTACTCGTCCTACCTATATATATATCTAGGTATGTGCCCTAGCGTCCCAACACACATACATCCTTATATGAGTAAGCTGAGGTTGTTATTGAAAACTGATGATAAGACGAATAGGTTATGTTACAATGAGTCCCGTACATATCCGGCTCAGGATATTCCAGTGCTGACCAGAAACCTGCCACTAGGCAAACAGGAGGTGGGTCTTATTGTATGCCCATTCAGGAATATAATAGAAGGTAGGGAGCCAGCGCTCCCCTCGGACACTGTATGACACGGAAAAGAAGGAGGTGTAAAATTCCCTTGAATCAGATGAAAAATTACAACAAACTAATCTTCCGGTTACAAGGGAGGGAGAATATTGAATCTTGAATTTCCTTTGTTTAATGCTGGGTTCTTCGTGTGGCGGTGGAGAGTGAATCTTGTTCTCCGTTGACCAGATGACCGTCCTTCTGGGATCTCCTCTTTGGCCGGTAGAAAGAGTAGCTCAGCTCTGTCTACCAAAACTCTCGAAGAGAAGGTAGGCGAAAGCCAGCTCGTACGCAGCGACCTTACTGAAGAGTTGATCTGTTTCTTCTCTCTCTGTCTCGCCCTCTTGTTGCCGATTGCCAGAAGTCCGACCTTGATGCCGAAAAAAAAAGTCCTCTCCCCAAAAGTTCTCTCCCCAAAAGATTCTCTCCCCCAAAAGATTCTCTCCCCAAAAGATTCTCTCCCCTCTTCATAGTGACGGGGCTATTTATAGAGGTTTAGGGGTGATCGTGCCCCCTAAAAGTGTTCCACGATGAGGGCCAACTTTCCCGCTACATGGGCGGTGAGCGGCGCCATAATCGGGGTGGTTGTAACCGAGACGCGGGTCTGGACCCTAGCGCCTTGAGGTTAAGACGCGGGTTTGGACCCTAATGCCTTGAGGTTGAGACGCGGGTTTGGACCCTACGCGTCTAGGTTCTGAGACGCGGGTTCGGACTCTCGCGTCTTGAGGCTGAGATGCGGGTGTCGGGCCTGCGTGCCTTAATGCTGAGACGCGGGTTTGGACTTTCGCGTCTTGATTGTCACATTTAGCCTTGCGTCTGGGTCTTGATCTCTGCGTTTTGGTGGCTTGTCTTGGTGATTTTTAGACAGCCTACAGAACCCCCTCCAAAGTTTTTGATATTCCGCAGTTAACTGGGACGGATTTCGAAATACTTTGGATTCTAACTGCATTTGCCTTCATGACTAGACTATTAATGCTCCAGGTTTGATCTATTCTGGAGTTGATCTTCGTGAGTGTACTGTTGAACTCTTTGAAGCCACCAGAGTTGATCATGTTGAGTGTCTAGATACACAGTCTAAACCTCCCCGTTTGCTTTTAAGTCTGTCACGGGTGCGCTTTAAGCCAGGAGTGGTTGGTCGTCTGCTTGCGTCAGTGTACTGTTGAACTGATTTTACAGAAACAGGAGGCCGAACGCAGGTCCTTTTTGAAAAGCGGAGACGAGACTGCTTTAAAGACGCGACTTCTTAGTGAGACGCGACCTTTTGGCAACGGAAACGCGACTAATTTTCATAAGGCAGACGCGATGTTCAGCTGAAGACGCGAATTTCGGAAAGACGCATCTTTTGAATATAGACGCGATTGTCTGGGCGCATTTATGGCGATGCTGATAGGGCATATCCATCGAAGAGACATGGCCGTCGGGTGCGAGTCCGTGCCACGTCATGATTGCTCTGCCAGTTGGCCTGGGGAACCGACGGATTTCGCCTTTTGGCGCGCGGATTTCCTGGCGCATTAAATGATCCGTGCCACGTGTCGAGCGACGATTCACTGCCGAGTCGTGGCGCATGATCTTCTCTGTGCGTTAAAGTGATTTTGTTCCACGCGTCGAACAGAGATTCGCCGCAGAATTCATCGGGCCATACGCTGCGTATCTTCGCGAATCCTTGTGCCTATAAAAGGCCACAGTTGGAAAGATTCCTCTTCTTCTCCGAACGCACTCGCTGATAGAATTAAGAAAGAGAATTTCCCTTTTCCGTTCATCTGTTTAAACTTGGATCGAATTAGCAATGGCACCCAAGACCAAGCCGACTGCTTCTTCTTCAAAGGCGACCGTCGCCGAGGCCCGGAGGGGCAGCTCCTCCTCTGCGCAGGATATTGTTCTCCAAGGTGTCCAAGGTAACTGCCTTTTAGGCGTGAATTTCGCCATTAAAGGAAGTTCAAAGAACCCTTAAGAACACCCAAATTTAAATCGTGTTTGATTCCAGACGCAGTCTTTGGTTGATAACCGAGGCGCGAGTTTGATGACCCGGTGCCATTAGGTCCTGCCTTTTGGATTCTTCACTCAGAATATTTCTAATTGTGAAGAGTTCAGACGCGGACTTGGTTCACAGAACGCGGATTTGATCCTTGCGTTCTGTTTCATCAGCTGCTGATTTTGATGAATCGGGCGTCCGAGTTCAAGCACTTAGATATTGGGGATGTGAAAGAAAGGGAGTTACTCTCCTTAACTTCTGGCGATTATGGTGATGGAAGGGTTAAGGTGGATAACTCCCTTCTTTTCGCATCCCAGAAGTGACATCAAGGAGAATGTGGTGGAGACGCGGATCCTGCAGGTCTGGACGCGGATTTAATAATTCCTGCGTCCAGTATCTCTTCTGCGTTTGGACGCGGTTTCGCAGGTCTGGACGCGGATTTGATAATTCCTGCGTCCAGTGTCTCTTCTGCGTTTGGATTATGAACACTTAGCATTTTTTTCTTACTTTTGATAGAGTGTCTAACTAAGTATCCTTTTCTTTTTGCAGCGCCACACCCCACTACTTCACTTGCCAAGACGCGCCACTTTGGACATGCTGGTGGTGCTGACCGGGACTTGACCTTTGTGTTACAAAGGACTGTTCCTGTGACTGCTGACAAGTCGCAGGCTCATGAGGAGAGGCTCTCGAATGTTGACATGAGGACTCTTCGGGTGCTTATGACTGATGCAGCATTCACAACGGATGCTGGCATCAAGCTGGAGAAGCCTGCCTTCTTCTTCGGAGATCGTATCCACGATGGCGGCTATCGCGTGTATGACGGAACTTACAAATGGCTCCGTCAAATAAGGGGTGGAAGATTCTTTCTTCCGAACATGGAGAGGATGTTCCCGCTGTCCTATTTCCAGCACATGTCCGTCCCTCGGAAGATGGAATGGGACCTCTCTCGATATGTCCCTGAGATTACTCTCGGTGATTTGGGCTCCCATAAAGTATACCGTCATGATAGCCATGACAGGTCAGTTATCGGCCTTTTCCCTGGGTCGCGCAAGTCTGAGGTTCCGGCTGGGGAGATACCACAACTTGGCACTACCTTCCTCAACGCATTCATTGAAGCGGAGGGTGACTATCGGTTGGGTTCCGTGCGCCCGGGTGGGTCCGTTCCACAGAGAATTATTGGTGGGCAGAATGGTCGGCTTGTCCTTACCGAGCTCGGGGATCTGCTAAAGCGTGTGGGACTGTACTCAGCAGTCAGAGCCGTGCAGTGGGGGATCCCTCAAAGCTCTCAGAACTTCTTCGGGGTTCTAGAGCGTTATAATTCTTTGACGGGGACGTTCTTCACTCCGGTCGGGGAGATGGGCCTCGCTCTGCACGAGCTGCATGAAGTCTCAGGATTGGCAACAGGGGACATTCCCTATGAGGAATATGTCCCAACCACTGTGGAGCTTCACCATTTGAAGGAGGAGTTTCCCCTAATATATTAGACCTACTGGGAGGTGCTATGTCACTTCCACATTTGCGGCCAGATAACCAAATGGCGGTCGCAGGGAGTCAAGCAACTGCCTTGGGCCAGTTACTTGTTCAACAACGTCAACACCAAAGACCATCTGATAACCCGATTGGCTGCCAGCTCCGATAGGGAGATTGAAGACAGGATCGACCAGGCTCCTGACAGTTTTTACACCACAGAGTCGAACGAGGACAGTTTCGACCCTGACTTGGTTTTTGAAAGCTTTCACCATCAAGCCCGGACCCTTATCTCCAATCGGGCGCTGTTGGCGGGCTTTCTAATGCTGTGGCTGAAGCGTTGTGTGGTGCCCACGCTGCCACATGAAGTTATTGTTGCTGACGTGGTGTACCCGGCGGTGCTCCTTGCTCATGGCAACCCTATAGCCCTTCTCCCGGCCGTGGCGGCTGGTATTCAGAGCGGGCTGCGGGCGCTAGCTAAGAATTTCTGCGAGCCACCGAGGACTGCAGACTCCGAGGGAAAGTCGTATGTTGACTCAGAGGGGAATTCGACGGTGAAGCGTCCCAACCCTCGGGTCGAGCTGCCTTACACGTACCTCATGGCTTGGTACGTGATGCATTGCCCTTCCTTGATGACGGCGGTGCGTTGGAGGGAGAGTTCTGTCCCTTTTGTGCAGCGGTTGGAGGGTTCGAGCTGGCGTGATTCTTATATATATTACGTCCGGAAGTGCCTTTCGGACCCTGCGAACTACCAGCTCAATCGTTGCCTCCCCCAGATCCCTGGTGCTTCTTTCGGGGATCTACTTATTGATTCCGCGGGCCCAGATGATTTCACGAGGTTTTTTCTGGTGGTTGCTCAATATTCGGCCCAGATATGTGCTTTTCCGGCAAGGGACGTCATGCACCATTGAGCCATACATGCCGAATCGCTTCGCTCGACAGTTCGGCTATGATCAGCTCTATGTCGGGAACCCCAATGCTAGACTCGCCTTCGAAGGGAACCTGTTCGAGGGTGCTCGGGCCTGATACTACAGTGTGGCTGGAGGGACGGGAGCAACTTTCCGTCTACCTCTCGAGGGGCCTAAGTGCCGTACGAGCTTCAGCTTCTGCACTTGGTACACCCAAGCCATCCAGACACCAGACTTTTTTCCAGCGTCTTCGTGTATTGAGAGCATCAATGCAAGTCTCGAAGCAAGGTCAGAGTCTGGTAAAACCCTCGAAAGTCATTGACCAGTACTTGAAGGCTCAGAAGGAGGCCGGGAAAAGAACGAGGGGGAAGCCACGAGCCACGGAGCCACGACCACCAAGGGCGGAGCCGCAAGCGACTAAGGCGGAGTCGCGAGCAACAAGGGCAGAGCCGCAAGCAACTAAATCTCGACAGGCGGTGAGCAAGCGGCGTCAGGGCTCTACTTCAACTGCTGAACCCACTCCCAAGAAGGTTCGGAGAGACTTGACGACCGAAGTCTCTCGACTCGAAGACATCCCTGCTGTCGTTGAGCCACTGAGGGAAGAAGATATAGCTGAAGAGGATGATCATTTAATCCGCCCCCCTAAGTCGAGCAGCAAAGACCGTAGGTCTGTGGAGGAAGGGGAGCTCGTTGACAGAGCCATGACTGTTGACGAGGATGAGCAGCTAGAGGTCGACATCATGAGCGGAGGAGATGTCAATATTCCGGGGGTTTCGGTTCAACCCGGGTCTTCACCTGCTCGTGAAGGGAGAGATGAGGCACAACAACCTGGGTCGCCTTGTGTCTTCATTTCCAGTCCTCGGGCAGTTGACCCTAGTCCTACTACAGGGGTAATTGGTGACAAAGCTCCAGCTGCAGAGGTTTCGCGCGAGGCGCTATCGTCTTCCTCACTCTCAGGGAAAGCGATTTTGAAGACGATGTTGACTACGGTGATGAACCCGCTCCTCCTGATCCGAGTAAGTTCTCCCATATTTCAGAGGAAGAAATATATGGGGGTGAGCCGTCAACGGTATCACAGCTGGTGATTATTCCTGTTGGAGGTACTCTTTTCACCTTTCGACCTGCTTTCCCTTTTAATTTCGAAGAAGAGACCTTAACATTCTCCCTTTTATGTTGCAGGATTGGCTGAGAACGTCAAAGCCGCATCCTCCTCGCAGATCGAGGAGATGGTACAAGAGTTGACCCAGCCAGAAGGGGTTACGGCTTTAGTTGCCGAGATAACTCCAGCAGGGGCAACTACTAATGCCGAGGAGGCTTCCACTTTGCCGGAAGAGGAGGCAACCCCTAAGGCCGGGAAGGACCCACTCTGCAGGATGAAGGGGTTACCATTGAAGCCAGGGAGACTTCCACTCCGCAAGATTTGCCCAAGGATCCGGCATCTCCGGGCCTCCCAGATGGTAAGGAAGTTCTGATATTTTAAATGTTTCGCTTTTCTCCTTTGTGGCTAATGTCGCAATAACTTGCAGAGGGAACTAAGGGGGTTCTGGTAGGGAGTCCAGCGGTTGGTACCCTTCCAAGAGGCCACACAGCTCCGGTCTCGGCTGAAGCTTCTGAGGAGGTTGCGCTTGTTACTCCATCATTAGCTGTGGAGGTTCCTGCCGAGATAACACCTCTGGAAGCACCCGAGGCTACTTCTGCTCTAGCCGTATCGGTGGTCAGCACAACTCTTGTGCGAGAAGATCCGCCTTATCCCGTGACAGAAAAGGGGTCGGGAAGCTTCCCAGGTGGTGACGATATGGGGGAACTGGCACGCCAGATGGTGCAACAATTCTTTGCTTCGATGGGATCATGTATTGATCTCATCTTACGTGGAAGCAGCTCCTTCAATTTTGCCCAGACGCTTCTCAGAAATCTGGCCGAGAACGTCGAATTAACCGGAGGCCCCTCACTTGCCCAAGCGTGTTTGCGGGTGGTGGAGCAACTGGGAGACGACCTGCACGAGCTGAAGTCTTTAGAAAATGTCAGCTCTTCTAGTGAGGCCCAGGCCACCCTAACCCGGCTCTTAGCTGCTCAAGAACAAGAGCGACAGGAGGCAGAGGCACAAATAGATGCAGAGATCCGCAGCCTCGAATATTCCCAGGCTGAATGTCAGAAACTAACTGACGATTCAAGGGAATCCGAGATTGTCATGCAGAGCACGGAGCACGTCATCATCAGTGCTCAGGACACCATTGCCAAGGCTCGGGACACCATTGCCAAGGCAGAAGCTGTGCTTGCAATCAATGAGAAGAAGCTTGTTACCATTAAAGAGGAGCTTGCGGAGCAACAGGGGCTAAGGCGCGAGCTGAAGAGAGTCTGTCTCTACATTCTTCCAGGGTGGAATCTCTGCGAGCGCAGCTGGCTGCAAAACCTTCCTATCTGAAGAGGAGCTGCGGGTCCAGGCCATGATGGAGGCTGAGAAGGCACGTCAGATCAAGATGCATCATCTCAGGGAGCAAAATCCGTTCCTTGGCGAACCAGGACGTTTAGCCTCCTTTTCTCTCTTTTTTTTTTGTAAAGAAAAGGGTACTCTATTTATCAGAGTGTTTGTATCCACTTTTGATATAAAAAGAAACACGTTTTGTTCCATCTTCTTTGCTTAGTTGTGGATGAATCCAACTTCTTGATCACTGGCTGTGAATACTGAGCTGACTAAGTTCTTTCAATGAAATGCAGCATCGACTCGCGGCTTCTGTTCATAGGGAGACGCGGGTATCAGTTCAGAAGAACTTGGGCAGAACCAAGTTCTTTTGATGAGACGCAGCGTCAATCCATAAGGAGACGCGGCCATGAGTTCAGAAGACGCGGCATCCGTCTGTAGGGAGGGACGCGAATCTGCTTCGCTGGGAAAGACGCGGATCGAACAGACGCGAGGGACGCAGCCTTGTGCATTTTCCATCAATCCCAGAATGGACTAAGTGTTCTCCTTTAAAAAAGACGCCGTTTGCTGAGGGGACGCGACTTTGCATCACGCAGACATTCCTCTAGGACGCGGGTGATCGTCATCCAATCTGGGGAGGGGACGCGAATTTTGGATACGGTTTTCTTCAGTCTGCGTCTTGGTGTAACCTCCCAGGCGTTACATACAGCCTGTCATAAAGATTTGATGTGATCTTCAAATCTCTATTGATGATCGGGAATGCAGATTTTCCGCTGTTTCCCGAAGCGGTTATCCACGCGTCGGCTTCTTATTGGTCTTGAGCGTCAATTCCCTTTAATGAGGAACCGATGCGGGTGGTTGGAGATTAGCGCCTGCGACGGTTTTCGAAGCGGCGTTACACGCGTCAGTCCCTTAGTGGATCTTGACAATCGTGCGGTCATTAAGGCCGGCGGTTCAGGATGAAGAGATCATTAATTGCAGTCATCGGGGGCTGCCTATAAATAGGGCGCACCCTCTCCCTTCAATCCAATCTTTGGACTGTTTTCTTTTTGAGAGCGAGCGCTCTGAGAACCTTCATCTTCTTCAGAGTGTTGTCTCCATGGATGAGGATGGCTCTGTGAATGAAGATGACCCAGGGCTTGTATGCTCCTGTTTGGTCTCTTCGGGGCAGAGTGTCTCTCTGATCATCTTGCACGTCCGCGTCTGGACGCGGAGAGCCCGACTCTTGGTAGAAGCCTTTGTTGGTACGCCGTCCCGATTAGCCATGATATTTTAATCTACCACGGCCAGTACCTTGGCATCATATTATCTGGACCCCCTCACGAAGTCTGTGTTGGTGCATTCCTTCTGGAATTTGCGCCACAGAATTAAACTTCTCTGGACGCGAGTGCAGGGGTCTTTGGCACTTGGCGCTGGCTTCGTTCACAAAGCTTGCGTTTCAAAGCCACTGTCTTGGACGAATTCCAAAAAAGGTTTCAGACCCGAGCCTTGCAACCCTTGTTCACTCAACGAGGAGATGGCAACTTTCGGCGTCTGTGCCTTTTCGGCGTTTGTGCTTTCGACTTGGGCGCAGAACGAGACCGCGTTTTGATTCGCGTTTGTCTCTACTGACGCAGCAGTTTGGCTCACAGCGTGGGTCATTCCCGCGTCTGCTTGGCTGACTGCGTGGATCATTCCCGCGTCTGCTTGGCTGACTGCGTGGATCATTCCCGCGTCTGCAGTCTGCATTTGCGACTTGGTTTTTTCTCTGTTGAAAAATACTAAGTTGCAGATTGTTCTGATTCCTTTGTTTCATTTCTTGCAGGTAGGCTTGCTGGTTTGCTGGGGCCCTGGAAGAATGCTTTGGCCGGCGAACTTGTTCGATGTTCACCTATAAGAGAGTATATTATGGTCCTCGTCACCTATAAGAGAGTATATTACATCTCTGACGAGGACCCAACCCTCGCCAAGGTCTCTTCAGATCTGCTTCGCATTCATGCCTGCTGGCAAGAGATGGTCAGGCTATGCATGACGGCGATGAGGGCTCCGGCGGTTGTGGTGGCGGACAAGATCCTCTTCCTCTCCCACTCCAGAAGTCACATCAAGGACAGTCTATGTCCGTTGGATGGCCTGCTAGGGAAAGGACGCTCCTGAACGAAGGGTTGCAGGACTTTCTGCTGCCACCAGACCTCAAGAACACCATTGCTCTTAGCTTAGTCAGCTAGAGCGCTTTCGATGTTTACATCATGCATCGTGGTGTAACCAGCTTCTATTGTAGCCACAAAATATCGCGCACTTGGAATCAGACGCGGCTTATAAGGAGTGAGTGTAACCTCTAAGAGAGAGAGAGAGACTCTTTGTACTCCTTAATTGTAACACTCAATCTTATTGTATAAGAGAGCGTTTTGTATCACTTTCATATGTTTGGAAATAAATAAAAGCGACACTTTTCTTTTGCCTCTTTCCTTGTCTTGAACTTTTTGTCTTAGACCCATAGAAGCAAAGAATCTCTGACTTTGTCAAAATTATGATGATAATCTCAACAAGTCAAACTTTGGAGGGAAAGATCCTATTTCAGGAACTCTCAAAGTACTGTCAGAGGTGTAATATTAACTTGACAAAAATGAAATAATTTTTAGTGGACCTGCCACTTTATAAGAGAAAGCGACAAGTAGAATTGGTACCCCCAGGGAGGGTGAACTTTTATCAAGTGTTTGGGATTAACTTGATTGGGCTCAACTGGGATTTGAGGGAAACACTGTTGATGGTGTAGTATTAACCTAACAATATTTTAGGTAGACTTGTTATTCTGCTGAAGAGAATAACAAGTTGACTAGACTCGTGGGGAATCTAGGAAAGTTTGTTACCGTCAGAGGTGTGATATTAACTTAACGGGTTGAAAGTAGTCTTGTCAGAAGTGTAATGTTAACTTGACAAGGATGTGAGTCAGAGGTGTGATATTAACTTAACTCAGAAGTGTCACTGTCATAGGTGTAATGTTTAACTTGACAATGAGGTAATGCTAGAGGTGTAATGTTGAACTTAGCATTGATCATCTCGACTTGGACAAGGAAGTCGAGGAAAGGTCATGGCCATAGGTGTATTGTTGAACTTAGCGATGACTCAGACGCTAGAGGTGTAGTGTTAACTTGGCATCATTCATTTCAGCTTCGATGTGGAAGACTGAAGAAAAGTGACTGTCAGAGGTGTAATATTAAACCTGGCAGAAACTTGAAGTACTGCTTAGAGGTATAATGTTAACTTAAACAGTAGTTTTGTCAGAGGTGTAATATTAACTTGACAAGAATTGGCTTGGGCCGAAAACAGTTTGAGGACCTGTCATTCTATGGATGAGAATTGACAAGTGAAAGTTTGAAGTGCCAGAGGTGTAGTGTTAACTTGGCAAATTTGGAAATTTGGTACTCCGTGTAGAGTTGACAAGCAAAATTTGTACTCGACAAGGAATATTGAAAAGTTTCCATTACCAGAGGTATAGTGTTAACTTAGTAATGGTTGTATTTGTAGACCTACCATTCTGTGGATGAGAATTGGTAGGGGATTTTGGAGGAAGGGGTGGGGCCAAGTCCACTTAGGATTTTTAGCAAACCCTCAGCTATCAACGGATTTGAGGTGCCTTTACCAACTACCGTTTGAGTTGGACTAGCCATGCTATTCTCCTCAGCATGATGAGTTGTCGAAAACTTATGTTGGGCTTAGAAGCCAACATTTTCCTCTATCCTTAGCCGTCGGAGGCGTCGGATCAAATGGGAACGTGTCCCTTAGGATTTTTAGCAAATCCTCAGCTGTCAACGGGTTTGAGGTGCCTTTACCAACTACCGTTTGAGTTGGGCTAGCCATGCTATTCTCCTCAGCATGATGAGTTGTCGAAGACTTTATGTTGGACTTAAAAGCCAACATTTTCCTCTATCCTTAGCCGTCGGAGGCGTCGGATATTAATGAAGCAGCCCTTCTTGTTTTGATCAGAGGTGTATTTTTAACTTGATCAGCGGAAGAATACCATCTAAGGATAGTATTTCTTCAGGAACCTGCCATTGATCGGCATCATGAGTGTATCGCCATTTGAAGTTATGAGGCGATACGACCCATTTGAGTAGACTGACTCTACCACAAATGGTCCTTCTCATTTGGGTTGGAATTTTCCTTTCGTCTTGTGCGTCATTACCATGGGTCTTCTGACGGCTAAGACAAGGTCGCCTTTCTTGAAAGTTCGTACTTTAACTTTCTTGTTAAAGGCTCTGGTGATTCGAGCTTGGTAGAGCTCGATTTGCTGTTGGGCTTGCAGACGTTTGTCGTCTAAGGCCTCCAGTTCCTGGAGTCGCTGTCGATGCTTCTCCTCTGTCGTCATCTCCGCTGTCAAGGCGACGCGTAGAGATGGAATTTGGATTTCCAGGGGAAGCACGGCTTCACATCCGTATACCAAGGAAAACGGCGTGGCCTTTGTCGGGGTTCGTACTGTTGTGCGATAGGCCCATAAGCATTCACCTAGTTTGTCGTCCCAGTCCCGTTGACTTTTCGAGACGAACTTTTTGAGAAGCTTACCAATGGTCTTGTTGAAAGCTTCTGCGAGGCCGTTAGCGGCAGGATAATATGCCGTTGAAGACACACTCTGGATTCTGAACTTAGCGCAGAATCTCTGGAATGCCTGGCTGATGAACTAGGGTCCATTGTCATGGACAATCCGCCGAGGTACACCGAAACGGTAAATAACGTGATGTTTTACGAACTTGATCACGTTGGACGACTTGACCTCCTTCAAAGGAATGGCTTCGGCCCATTTGGAGAAGTAATCGGTTATTGCTAGAATGAACCGATGTCCCTTTGATGATGGTGGGCTGATAGGACCAACCACATCCATCCCCACATCTCAAATGGCCATGTAGAGGTCGTAGAGTGGAGGTACCCTGGTGCTTGATGGATAAAATCTCCATGTATTTGGCAAGCGTGACATCTTTTGGCATAGGCGACGGCGTCGGCAACCATCTTGGGCCAATAGTAACCCAACCTTTGGAGTCGATGTGCCAATTTTGGGCCAGGTTGATGGGCTCCGCACGTACCGTCGTGGGCCTCTTTCAATACATCCTGGGCCTCCTTTGGTGAGAGGCACGGAGTAGGATCCCGTCATGCGATCGACGATACAATGTTCGTGTAATCGCATTATAGTAAAACTTAGGGGCTTTCCTTCGAATGGCAGTCGCCTCTTTGGCGTCCTCAGGCAGGATGCCGTACAAGACATAGTCGATGTAGGGGAATCGCCAGTCTTTAAGTTCTGGACCGGTTGACGCTTCAAGTGCTTCTTCGCGGTGACGACCTCCCGTTGACTCCTGATAATCCTCGAGAGCATTTCTCGGGCAATACAGGTCGTGGCTGTAGACGACTATCTTCTCCTTGCTCCAGCTGGAAGAGCTAAGGAGGCAGCCAGGGATGCGAGTGCATCTGCGTGCGCATTTTGCCTGCGTGGTACATGGTCGATATAGAAGCTTTTAAATCCCTCGGCCATGCGGATAGTTGCATTGTAATAGGGTACCAAGTCTTCATGTCTGACTTCGTACTCCCGCGAACTTGGCTGACGATGAGCTTGGAGTCGCCGTATGCCTCGAGATTTTTAACGCCAATCTTATCGGCGAGCTGCATCCCGATTAATAGAGCATTGTACTCCGCCACATTGTTGGAACAAGGCTCTGTTAGCGAGACAGCTCGGGGGATCACATAATTTTGTGGGGAGACAAGTACTACTCCTACCCCCGCCACACGTGTCCCTTGGGGTTTGTCCTTGATGCACCGTCGAAGAAAAGTTGCCACACTTGACTTTCGAACGATGTCTGAGTCAGGTAGACTTCGGCCACTTCGTCTGGGAGATTCTCGTAGACTTTGGCTGCCCTCGGATCTGGGTGTTCAGCTAGGAAGTCTGCGACCGCTTGTCCCTTTATGGCTTTCTGCGGCAGAAAGTGCATATCATACTGGGATAGCAATATGGCCCATTTTGCCAGTCGGCCATTTAGCGATGAAGGTTTAGTCATAAGTAACCTCAGAGGGTTGACTTTTGATATGACATTTATAGTCTGGCCTACCAGATAGTGTCGCATTTTCTGAATGGCGAACACTAGTGCCAAACATTCCTTCTCGATCGGGTTGTACCGATGTTCGGCTCCGATCGTTCTACTCAGATAGTAGATTGCCTGTTCTCGTCCTTCTTCATCATTCTGAGCTAGTAGAGCTCCCAAAGAATGGTCCATTGCCCGGACGTACACAAGGAAAGGCTTTCCGGACACCGGGGCTACAAGGACTGGTGGTTGGGTGAGGTATTGCTTGATTTCTTCGAACGCTTGTTGGCAAGCGTCATCCCAAATGAATGAGACACCCTTTTTCATCAGCTTAGCGAAGGGTTGGCATCTTCCGGAGAGGTTTGAGATGAACCTACGGATGTACGCCAATCGACCCTGTAAACCCATAAGTTCCTTGAGGTTTCTCGGGGGTTGCATCTCTTGGATAGCGCGGACTTTCTCCAGATCCAAATGGATTCCTGTGGAAGTCACAACAAATCCTAGGAATTTGCCACTGGCTACCCCCAGGAAAGACTTGGTGGGATTCATCTTCAATTGATGAGCCCGCATGATGTCGAAGACCACCTTCAGGTCTGCTACGTGATCGCCTTTAGCGCGGCTTTTTACCGCGATGTCGTCAACATAACATTCCACCGTTTTGCGTATTTGTTGATGGAAAATGGCGTTCATGGCCCTTTGGTATGTTGCCCCTGCATTTTTCAGTCCGAAGGGCATGACGGTGTAGCAATATACCCTAGAGGAGTCCTGAAGGAGGTGTGCTTTTCGTCGTCAGGATACATTTTGATTTGATTGTATCCTGAGAATCCGTCCATGAAGGACATTCGTTCGAATCCACAAGTATTGTCAATCATGACATCTGTGATCGGCAATGGGAATTCGTCCTTGGGGCAAGCCTCGTTTAGATCATGGAAGTCGATGCAGATCCGGATTTTCCCGTTCTTTTTGGAGACGGGGACGATGTTGGCTACCCAATCGGGATGCTTTCTTCCCTGATGAAGCCAGAATCAATAAGTTTTCTGACTTCTGATTGAATTGCCTCCATTATTTCTGGGCGAAACCGTCGCGCTGTTGTTTGACAGGCTTTACGTCTGGATTGATGTTGAGGCGGTGCATGGCACTTGAGGATCAAGTCATGGCATGTCCTCATAATTCCAGGCGAAGACGTCTATATACTCTTGTACAAGAGATATTAGATCCTTCTTCTCCGATGGTGACAGGCCGTCACTTATGAAGATGGGCTTAGGGTTAGCCTCATCTCCTAGATTGATCTGAACAACCTTATCTTCTGTGGGTGGCTCACGCTGTTCAAAGCGGGTATCCCAAAGAGCATTTAAATGTTTGATCCATGGATCTGTATCAGATTGGATCATTTCTTCATTCTATCTTCCAGGCGGCTTGTCGAAACCATGTTCACTGAAAGTTTCTTGAAGATGTTGCCGACACTGACATCTGACCCCCAAGATGATGTGTCTGAAGAGTGGTCGTTGTTCGATGATTCTTGAGAACCGGAGGCTGATGGGATTGGAGTTGATACATAGCCCAACCCCCTGCGCGTCCGATGATAATAATCAGGGGCCTTCCCTTTCGGCACAAACGATCGAAGCAGGGTTCTCCTTCCTTTGCCGAAGTTCAACCCGGGCTTGTTGGTTAGATCGTACCCCATTTGCTTCATCATTCTGAGCGCTTTCGATTCATAATGGTCGAGCTGAGGGGATCCTCCTCGCTTTTCGATTCTTCGCGGGGAGTTGGTTCAGACGAGATTCGCCCAAAAAGAATTGGTTTTTGGCCTTTTCGTCTTGTCGGGACCATGAATATAGATTCCTGCGCATCTCCATTATCCTGGTATATCCCGAAAGATGATTTTACTGGTACATGCAATGATGTCAAAGCATCCATTGCCGACCAGATGTCATCGTCTATGTCGGTACTAGTATCCGACGGTATTGAATCGGATGCACACGCAGAAAAATACTCAAAGTCTAAATTCTCATTAATATACCAGCCGCCTGCATCGTCGGTGGTATTATCAACATCGAGCTTATTCGTGCTCTTTACAAGTGGTTCCAACTTCCACAGGCACTCTTCTTGCTCGGGCTCAGTGTCAGCCTCATTACCAGAGTCAGGCACTTCCAGTTGCGGGGTTTCATCCACCGGATCCTGATATAGGAGGGAGTCCGTGAAATAATTTTCGACCCCCTTAAACGGATACCTTTCGGCAACCAACGTTTGCACCTTCCCACTCGCGTCAATGTATTTCATGACTTGGTGAAGAGTGGAGGGAACGATGGAGTTGCGGTGAATCCATGGTCGTCCCAGCAGCAGATTGTAGGAAGTGTCGGCATCGATGACGTAGCACGTCACCTCCGACTTGAGGCTCCCAATCTGGCACTTGAGCTTAATCTTCCCCATCGGACGGGTGCCATTGGCATTGACCCGTAGATGGTTGTCTGTGTAGGGCTCAGACGGTGAGTAGGGATGCCGAGGTGTTGCATGACTCGGCGGGGCATGATGCTCAGTGCGGACCCTGGATCTACCTGAATGCGGTTCACTTCAGATGATCCGATATAACCTGTGAAGTACAGGGGCCGATCATGCTTCCCTTTAACCTGCATATCATCTGCCGTGAAGGTAATGCAGGGAGCATTCTGGGAGGTGTGGAGACAATTCTCTACATCTTCCTTCTTTGGCACCTGGGTCATAAAGACCTCAGCGTTTGCCAGCGCTTCTTGTAGGGCCTCCCTGGTCGACTTTGATAGTCTTAGAAGCTCATACAGGGTGATCCGCGCGGGATGTTGGCCAATTGAGCCAAGACATCAAAGCGGTAAGGCGTTGTGGATCCTTCCGCTATACCCTTTTGAAGGGCTCGAGAGAATCGAGTCTCTTTTTGTTTTCTCCACTGGTGGCTTCGTGGAGGGCCTAGTTGGCTCTGCAGCCGGTTGTGGAGAGTTTGCCGCCACTTGCCGTACTGCTTCAAGTAGGGCTGTCCTGAACGAGTCCCCGTCATTGGTTGATTGGGCTCTGCGGCCAAGACTATTGTTTCCTCTTCTGAATCAGTCAATGAGGGAACATCATCCTCTGCTTCTCGGGAGGAAGCACATACCACATGGCAGGACGAAGCTTTTGCCTTGCCTTTGGACTTCCTGTTGATTACAGTAGTCCACTGCTGGCCGTCCACTAGGTCAGGGTGGACCCACATTATTTCTCCTTGAGGCGTAGGGACGGGTACCAAGCCCTTCTCCTGCTGCTGGTGAGGGTCTGTATTGACCACTCTTAGTTCTCCTCTTAGAATAGGAGCTACCCCCGCAGGCGTTGGAGGTTGTCTCCCGAACTGGAGAACCGACGTCACATTAGCCGTGACCTTCTTTTGCTCTGGTCGGAGCTTTAGCACCTCCGCGTCAATCAGAGCCTGAAGGATGTCCTTGAAGACGTAGCAGCTTTTGGTAGGATGTCCCAACATCCTGTGGTACATGCAGTAGTTGGGATTGTCGGTCTTGCCGACTTCCTCCGGGCGTCTAATTTCAGGGAGTTCAGTCGGTTGCTCTTGTTGAGTAGCTTGAAGAGCGAATCGACTTGTTCCTCCTTGAAGGAATACTGCTTGTTGGCGCGGAGTTGGCTTGAAGAGCCACTCGCCTTGGCTGGTTGAGGTTTGGTGGGAGATTTGGTCTCCGTCGCCAAATTATCCTTCCGCTTCGTCTGGAGGGAGGTGTCTGGCGCTCGCCTAGTTGACCTTTCTGGCCTAGGCTTGCCTTCTTCTGCCCTGACGCGGGCAACAATCTCCTCAGCCTGTTCACCTTGTTGGACTAATTGTTTCCAGGTGCGGCTTTCAGCAACTCCTATTTGAGTAAGGAGTGAGGTTTGGAGGTTGTGGCGGCATGTTTCCACCAGGGTGGCCTGGGTCATACCGCTTGGACACCGGAGCGCCACGTTCCGAAATCTTTCCATGAAAGATTTGACGGACTCTCCCTTTCGCTGTCTCGTAGCTAACAGGGTGGGCATTGTGACCTCGGAATCATCTTCGAAGAAGCGTGTTAGGAACAACTTCTCCAAGTCGCCCCAGTTCTTGATAGAACCTTCCGGGAGTTTCATGAACCACTCAAAGGCCAACCCTTTCAGGGTGCCGATGAATAGTCGCGCCAGGATGGCGTCATTATCTACTACATTCCCGGTTTGGGATTTGAAGTAGTAGATGTGCTGATTAGGGGACCCCTTCCCATTGAAGGCTTGGAGGGTTGGAGCCTTGAACTTAGGAGGGTACGGGACTAGATCCCACTCAGCTGGATAAGGCCGGACCACTCCAGCTTCTTGGAGGTCTTTGCGACTGGCAAGGGCATTGAGGCGTTCCTCCAATTGACTCATCTTTTTAGCATGAGCCTTCCCTGGGTCTCGGTCGCCCTTCGCTTGCGACGAGGACTTGGACGAGCCGGACGTAGATCGCCGCGTTTCCTCAGAAGGTTCGGAAGATGAGTTCTCACCTTTCTCCCTTTGCCATTTGACCTCCTAGGAGGAGATTTCCTCCTGTCTTCAAGCAGTTGCGCAAGCGCCTGCTTGATGGAGTCGATAGATGCCTGTTGAGAAATAATCATGTCCATTTGTGCTTTCTGGACCTGCTCTATACGTCTTGCCGTTCCTCAGGAGTGCCTGTCATGTAGGCAGAGGTCTCCTTCTCGACGGAAGAGTTCGAAGCCCTTGATTCCGCTACGGCGGAATGAGACTCATTCACTCTAACGCCGTGGGCTAAGGCATTATAGTCAATTGGGGGAATGGCCCCCGTCCGGGTGCGAGTGTGTTGATACACCCCTTCCGGTTCAGAGTCAGACTCGGACTCGTCTGAGCTGACTGCAAGTTGTTTCCCCTTACTCCTGCTTGTCATGTTCGCAGTAAGCTCCGGGTATTCAACGTCAGAGAAGACTCTCCTTCTATGGGAGCGCCTTCTTTGGCTGACGGGGGAATCGAGGTCAGCTGCCTAACTAAGAACTGCTGGTGCACACTCGACCCGCAACGGCACTCCGCAAGCATGGAGATAAGCCGTTGGCAGCAGCAAGATGAAGTGACCTGGTGGGCACTTCTTTTCTTTGTCAGATAATCCCTCAAATCCATGGAAGAGGGATCAAAGAGACTAGCCTCACAGCGTCGAAGACAGGAGGTATCCATGTGCTGTGCAGGATGGACGCAGACTTCAGGGACGCGGTTTCCGCGTCGTGACTGTGGAACGCGCGTTTGGCGTCTCTGTTGAGACGAGACGCGAGTAGCGCGTTGCTGCCTGGTGCGTCCGGGCTGAGACGCGTGAGAGAGAGTGGGCTGCAGGGCGCCTCGTCTCTGGGCGCGTACTTCTTGCGTTGGACGAGACGTAGAGGCTTCGTCTCGACGCTTAGTAAGTTGGTCTTCAGAGGACTCAACTTGAGGAGTCGCGCGTTTGGGGCGCCAAACGCGGATTTCATGTACTGGACGTGACGCGAGCAAGGCGCGAGACTGTACGTCGCGTCCAGCCTCAGTTGGACAACCAACGGTTCCAACTTGCGGCTGACGCGCACGTCTCCTCTGTCGACGCTCAGCGTTTCGATTGCGTCGAGGAGGTGGAGAGAAACCAACAACATCCTGATGTTGAACATCAGGGAGTTTAACCACGCGGGTCTCCTGAGAGACGTTGACGCGAGTTTTCTGTGCGCCAGAGTTGGTCGCAGCAGCAACCGTGCTTGGGATCACGCGGGCCTTCTGAGAGGCGTTGACGCGTGAACTTTGCTGGGCACGGTGGGCAGCAGCAGCGGCGCCCAGGAGAGCTTCAGGTCGGGCTTCGGGGCCATTCCCCGTCAAGACCCTGCGACAGACGCGGGTCTTTGGGCTCTTGGAGCCAGAAGAGAGAAACTCTTCATATTTCGCCTGGTCGAACTCGACAACGAGCGATTCGACCATCTTCCCCTTACGGAGGACGTCATCCTGCGCCACGATCTGTTCGTCAGTGACGAAAGTAGTCCCCAGCGGAGTCTCCATCTCTTGTATGACACGGAAAAGAAGGAGGTGTAAAATTCCCTTGAATCAGATGAAAAATTACAACAAACTAATCTTCCGGTTACAAGGGAGGGAGAATATTGAATCTTGAATTCCCCCTTTATTTAATGCTGGGTTCTTCGTGTGGCGGTGGAGAGTGAATCTTGTTCTCCGTTGACCAGATGACCGTCCTTCTGGGATCTCCTCTTTGGCCGGTAGAAAGAGTAGCTCAGCTCTGTCTACCAAAACTCTCGAAGAGAAGGTAGGCGAAAGCCAGCTCGTACGCAGCGACCTTACTGAAGAGTTGATCTGTTTCTTCTCTCTCTGTCTCGCCCTCTTGTTGCCGATTGCCAGAAGT
>JAVJIF010021242.1:0-61915 GCA_038442645.1 Agave tequilana
ATTTCAGTTCTTGCGCCTTTCTCTTGCTTTTACGTTCTTGATGGTGGGTATTGCTTGATTTATGATGGGTTTTGAGTCAGTAATTTCAGTTCTTGGGCCTTTCTCTTGCTTTTACGTTTCAGTTCTTGATGGTGGGTATTGCTTGATTTATGATGAGTTTTGAGTCAGTAATTTCAGTTCTTGGGCATTTCTCTTACTTTTACGTCAGTAATTTCAGTTCTTCATGGTGGGTATTGCTTGATTTATGATGGGTTTTGAGTCAGTAATTTCAGTTCTTGGGCCTTTCTCTTGCTTTTACGTCAGTAATTTCAGTTCTTGATGGTGGGTATTGCTTGATTTATGATGGGTTTTGAGTCAGTAATTTCAGTTCTTGGGCCTTTCTCTTGCTTTTACGTCAGTAATTTCCAGTTCTTGATGGTGGGTATTGCTTGATTTATGATGGGTTTTGAGTCAGTAATTTCAGTTCTTGGGCCTTTCTCTTGCTTTTACGTCAGTAATTTCAGTTCTTGATGGTGGGTATTGCTTGATTTATGATGGGTTTTGAGTCAGTAATTTCAGTTCTTGGGCCTTTCTCTTGCTTTTACGTCAGTAATTTCAGTTCTTGATGGTGGGTATTGCTTGATTTATGATGGGTTTTGAGTCAGTAATTTCAGTTCTTTGGCCTTCTCTTGCTTTTACGTCAATAATTTCAGTTCTTGATGGTGGGTATTGCTTGATTTATGATGGGTTTTGAGTCAGTAATTTCAGTTCTTGGGCCTTTCTCTTGCTTTTACGTCAGTAATTTCAGTTCTTGATGGTGGGTATTGCTTGATTTATGATGAGTTTTGAGTCAGTAATTTCAGTTCTTGGGCCTTTCTCTTGCTTTTACGTTTCAGTTCTTGATGGTGGGTATTGCTTGATTTATGATGAGTTTTGAGTCAGTAATTTCAGTTCTTGGGCCTTTCTCTTGCTTTTACGTCAGTAATTTCAGTTCTTGATGGTGGGTATTGCTTGATTTATGATGGGTTTTGAGTCAGTAATTTCAGTTCTTGGGCCTTTCTCTTGCTTTTACGTCAGTAATTTCCAGTTCTTGATGGTGGGTATTGCTTGATTTATGATGGGTTTTGAGTCAGTAATTTCAGTTCTTGGGCCTTTCTCTTGCTTTTACGTCAGTAATTTCAGTTCTTGATGGTGGGTATTGCTTGATTTATGATGGGTTTTGAGTCAGTAATTTCAGTTCTTGGGCCTTTCTCTTGCTTTTACGTTTCAGTTCTGGATGGTGGGTATTGCTTGATTTATGATGGGTTTTGACTCAGTAATTTCAGTTCTTGGGCCTTTCTTTTGCTTTTACGTCAGTAATTTCAGTTCTTGATGGTGGGTATTGCTTGATTTATGATAGGTTTTGAGTCAGTAATTTCAGTTCTTGGGCCTTTCTCCTGCTTTTACGTCAGTAATTTCAGTTCTTGATGGTGGGTATGCTTGATTTATAATGGGTTTTGAGTCAGTAATTTCAGTTCTTGGGCCTTTCTCTTGCTTTTACGTCAGTAATTTCAGTTCTTGATGGTGGGTATTGCTTGATGGTGGGCATTGCTTAATTTATGGGTTTTTGAGTCAGTAATTTCAGTTCTTGGGCCTTTCTCTTGCTTTTACGTCAGTAATTTCAGTTCTTGATGGTGGGTATTGCTTGATTTATGATGGGTTTTAAGTCAGTAATTTCAGTTCTTGGGCCTTTCTCTTGCTCTTACGTCAGTAATTTCCAGTTCTTGATGGTGGGCATTGCTTGATTTATGATGGGTTTTGAGTCAGTAATTTCAGTTCTTGGGCCTTTCTCTTGCTCTTACGTCAGTAATTTCAGTTCTTGATGGTGGGTATTGCTTGATTTATGATGGGTTTTGAGTCAGTAATTTCAGTTCTTGATGGTGGGTATTGCTTGATTTATGGGCTTTGAGAGATGGGTTGTTGGGATCTACTTTTAAGCAAAAAATGTTGTGATCTCATGAAAAAAGAAATCCAAAAGAATAAAAACACAAAAAACAAAAGGGCCATAAGCACAACGAATTTCTAAAAATCTCAAGGGCCAGATAACACATTTCTTCCCAAGAATAAGAGGTTATCATGCACAGATGTTTAAATTGATGGCTATCAAACAGTTCATTCCGATCTCAAAACAGTACAATTTTCTTCTTCTTGAAAAATAAACTATAATCTAATGCAAGTAGGATTTAAACCCTAAACCTCTTGCCCTCGCAAAGTAGCTTTACCGCTCTACTACAGTGTGGCACTTGAGCAAAATGGTACATTTGATCCTAATGCAAGATCAGGAGAAAAGAACTCAGCATATCACACACCCACCACACTACAGGTCCGTGCCTTTTGAAACCAGAAAGTATTCATCAATACAAAGTTGAAGAAATTTACTCTTACTCCCCCAAGGATCAAATCAAAACACACACAAATTATTAACACGATAAATATTACAGCTAGAATCAACATGGATCAGAGTTTCTTTTCCCAAATGTCAACAAAACTGTGCAATCCAAAAAGGATCAGCATGCAAATAACTATGGGCCAGTTACAAGCTCTGTTTAGCCACAAGGAGTGAGCTTCTTGTTACCTGCCCCGCGTGGATTGTCGTCTTTCCAATCGTCCCATGCTCTTGCCTTTTCTTGTGCGGCGTCGTCATCTTCATCATCAGAGCCTCCTCGTCTAGGGCCATCGTTTTGCCAAGACGAGTTGGCTTCCTGCATAAGCTTTGCAGTTCTCTCGTGCCATTTATTCATCATCTCCATTTCTCGCAAACCAGCTTCTTCTATGCTCATTGTTGGCAATCTACCATTTCAAAAACCCCAGAAACAATTACTTATTTTTCTTAGTTGCAGAAAATACACATATGATGCAATACTTAATTATTCTGGAAGTAAACATGATTCTTACAGTTAGGCAGTTCAATCTATCTTAAACCTCACACCAGATAAATATACTGCATACATATCCATAATAGATCACTTTCCATTTGGTCACCAGTGCTACCTAATTCACTCTACACTCTCACGAATCGCGATGCAGTTTACACGTTCAGATTCGTGGTGCATTCATGATCCGGATCTCTAGAACCAGTGACCAGAGCATAAAAGAGCAACAGTATTGATTTATTGATTCAATTAGATCTTTTGATGTACATTAAACTGATTATTTAATGTAATTAGAATTTGATAATATTTTCTTCTTCTTTTAATAAGTACCACCATATTAAGACTTGCTTCAAAGATAATTCCTTAGTTTTATGTCTTCAAATGTATATACGTCTCTGGCGAATGGATGCATAACTGCATATAGGTATCCCAATGACCCTAATACGTACTCTCAGGTGCAACATGACCCGATATACCAATCCAACTAAAGATATCCCCTTCATACGGCATACCATTTAAAGTGGAGTAATGTGGACCCGTAATGGTACCATGAAACAACACGTCCCAGAAATCTGGTAACACTGGTTTCTACTTTGCCACACTGCCTTTTCTTCTAGTTTTAGGTCATATTAAACAAATTATTATGGTTGATTAAGGAATAAGCCAGCCGCAAATGGGCTAAATGGAATATTCCAGTTGCAAGTTCACTTCCTAAATTTGTTACTTGCTCTGTAGCATAAATGAATTTTAAATACTGGATGGTAACAACAATGTAAAATTCAGAACATTCCCACCCCCCCCCCCCCACCCCCCCCCCAAAAAAAAAAAAAAAAACCCACAAACGACAACAAAAACAGAGAGAGTATCCATATTATAATCATCAAAATAATGCTTTTTGATCGGAACGAACCAAAATATGTTCTCCAAAGCTGACAAACAAGTATCCAATGCGGTGATCAAACTGGTTTGTATATTGTTGGTCTTACTAAATCGCGATTCTGTTCAATCATAATTAAATTGTTATGTATCATGTTATGTATTACTCACAAGTACAAACTGCCTAGTAGTTCTACTCTGATTGATTAATCTTCTTCATTGCTGTCTTCATTGCTGCTTGTTGTAAGTCAACTTTGGATGGGAGTATTTCAGTCATTTTTGGGTTGTATTTGAAATAAGTTGAGTTTTTTGGATGGGGGTTATGTCAAAAACCAAAATTGTTTGGTCAAAATAAGCAAGATTTTTTGGTGTATTTATGAGAACCGAAGAATAAGAATAAGAAGGTGACCAATTTTGCAGATCTAAGAAGTGGGATAAAATAATTTCTTTAAAGAGTTCAACTGGACATAGAAAAAGTTACTTGTATAAATGCTTACTTCAAAAATCAAACCTTACAAATATGAAACACAGAGATTCTAGAATGACTAAAACTATAATGATAAAGACGACGATGACGAGTTGACGACAATGATTTGAAAGCTTTCAACACTAACTACATGATCAAAGCATTAAAGAAGAAAAAGATAAGACTAAGTTCTGTTTTTGCTTTTGCAGAATAAGTAAAAAATGACAAGGAAAAAACGTGGATTCAAAGTGGTGAACATAGGAATGAGAATGGAAAAGGAGAAGGGGAAAACAACCAAAAAACTTTCTCCCAAATCTGTGTAGTCGGTTAGATAAAATACTTGGTCTCCATTTAGGGTTCATATAAAGATCTCACTTAGTTTCAAAACCCGGTAAAAGCCACCTGATCTAATTGATATGCGGATTGTGTTTGGGTCATGACACTTGGCCTGACATACTGTGTTAAAACTAAATAAGGTGTAAAATTTAAAAGTTTCAATATATAGAGTATGATTTTAACTCATGCCCATTCAAAATTGGAGTTAGTCGCTTAAAGCTGAATGCTCAAACCACTAAAGCCCTAGTTTGGCAACAAAACTTTTGAAACCATTGTCTCATTTAAGTTTTAAAATGAAACCATGGTTTGTATACATACAAACATCAATCTCTCCAAAACCAAGGTTTCGCTAACCTTAGTGTTTGACAACCAAATTAGAAACTAGTTAGAAAATAGTTGCAAGAGGCTTAATACACAAAAAAATAGCGGTTAGCATTAGAAAGTATTCATTGAAAAACTTAGCCATTGGAAAACAGTTGTCGAAACTCTCAGTTAGAAAGTAGCCATTGAGATATAACTTTAACAGTATGCATCTTTTTTTGAACATAAAAAAATAAATAACATAAAACTATTTTAGACCATGCTTAACTTTATCCAGTGTTCAAAAAATCAAATTAATCGGCTGATTAATCCTAATCGCTAGCTGCCAATGTAATTTAACACTAAACACTCAGATTACGCAGTCGGGCGCTTAATCAGGTCCAAAACGATTAAGCATCCGATTAAATCTGCCCCCGTTTGGGCTCAAAACCCGATCAGTCCCCGACACAATACCCGACCCGAAAACCGATGTTAAAACCCCAAATTCCCCATTTCTTTCTGAGTTCTCTCTCTCCTCTCTCGAGTCTCGATTGGAAAGAGCTTTTGCTCAATTCTGGCTGACGAAATTGGTCGACGGTGGTAGATCGGAAGGGCTTCTCTCTCCGTCTCAGTCTCTCTCGCGATTTTGAAGTAGAGGTGGTGATCGGAAGGGTTTCTCTCTCTCTCTCCCCCTCGATTTTGAAGCAGTTGTGCCGATCGGCAGTGAAAGGCGGTGGTGAAACGAGGTAACTATCTCTCTCATATGTTGCTGCTTCTATCTCTCTCTGCTTCTCTCTCTTTGCTTGATGATTTGATAATGATCTTTTATTAAATAGTAGATGAACTGTTATTTATTAAATAGTAGATGATTTGATTATTTTGGTTGATAAATTGACTAATATTTTTATTTAACTTATTTTGCAAGTTCTTTGATTTATATTTATGTTGCGAAATTTGAAATGTTGAATTAGTAGGCGAAGAGATAGTTCTCTTCTTTTTTTACTATTTTCATATTGTCTTATTGTTCATCATATCATGATTTATAACTTCACATTTAAATACTGTCTTATATAATATTTAGGCATTTTCAACAATTAACTGTATATATTTATATTTAGTTGTGTATAAACATAATTAATATATTAAAATATTCAATTTCAATTAATCTCCAATTAATCCCCGATTAATCCGCACACAAATAATGAAATTGATTTTTAGAACATTGACTTTATCTACACCCTAAAACAGATATATATTCAAACACCATTAATCTTGCTACTATTAAGTTCACCTTTCTTAAAATATTCTTATTCAAGTTCATTAGTCATGAGTCAATCTTTTAGCTAACATAAAATCTTTAGCTATTTTCTTAATACCCCCTTAATCTTTCCTAGTTTTCTAGAAAAAACCCTCAATTTTTTAAATCCCAAAATACCCCCTTCAACTATCTTCAAAATTCCAAGAAAACCTCCCTCTGGTGGTCCACGTGACGTTCACGTGTCTTTTTTATGACAAAGTTACCCTTAGTTCATCATGTGTCTTGCGCGTGTTTCTTTTATCAAGGGAAGGACAAAAAAGTTATTTCCAGCTCACTGTTAACATTGTTATGGGTTGAACCGAGAAACATATAGTTGAGAGGGTATTTTAAGATTTTAGAAGTTGAGAGGGGTTTTTGATAAAACTAAAAAAGTTTAAGGGGTATTAAAAAAATAAGCCAAAAACGTTTTAATAAAAACTCTAATTTATGAAAAACTTAAAGAGAAATGTTGAAATCTCATCTTTTTCCCTATCTTCATCTTGATTAAGTTGAGGATGCAATGGTGGAGTAGATGCATTGATCATGCTCCATTTCGGGATGGATTTTTTGGGTTGGTCGGGATGATGAAGCCATGAAAAACTGTAAAAGCTAAAAAAAATTGCGACAAAGATAAAGATATCTTGGACAAAGAGGGGGAATGTGAGTGAGCGAGAGAGAGAGCACGAGGAAGAGGGGAGAAGGGGGCACACGATCTTGATTTTGCAAGAGAACCGAGCGCAGAGGAAAAGAAAAAAATAAAGCGGGAGAGAGAGAGAGAGAGAGAGAGAGAGAGAGAGAGAGAGAGATTGTAGTTACTAAAACTGAGCTTACACCAGAGTTTCAAAACCAAGATTTCAATGACTACTTTTGGGTCACCTAAACCTTGGTATGAGAAACATTGTTTTGGTTGCCAAACCAACGTTGGTTTCATTCTTGTGTTTCAGTTTCCAAACCATATGAACCATGGTTTCAAAAGTTAAAATCAAGACGTCAAATTAGGCCAAAGTCATTGAACCTTGCTCTTAAAAACTCTAGCATGAGCTCACTTTTGGTAACCACAATCTCCTCCCCTCTTTTTTTTTTCTCTTCTTTTCTTCAGCCATGAGGCCCACTCTCTTTCTCTCTCTCGCCCCCCCCCCCCCACCCCCAACAAAAAAAGATCCCTTTCCTTTACACCAAAATATTTAGTCTTTATAGTTTTACATGCTCCTTCATCTTGACCCAGAAAATCGATCCCAAAATAAAATATGATATATGCATCTACTCCACCACCACTACAATCAAGATGAAGATATAGAAGAAGGTACAATTTCAACATTCCCCCATAATTTTCTCATAAAAACTGAGTCTAGGACTTTTTATGTAGAAGATTTTTCTTTTGTTATCTATAAGAACCATAGAAGATTTGTTATATAAAAGTAATTTGATTTAAAAAAAATCTTTTGAATGCCCATAAAATGAAAACAACTTTTGTTCCATTCTATAAGCAATCTTGATAATAATATTGAATGAAATTGAATTGTGAAGGGATTAAATTTACAACTTTGCATTATTTGTAATGGGTTATGTGTATTGTTTTGCCAGAATTGGTAAAATATATTTCATTCATGGTTCGAAGAATCGGCTGAATTGTATAAGAACCGACCGACATCAAGATAGAATCAAAGGTATTTAATCAGTATTGATGGAATCGCTGAGGTGCCAGCCAAAAATAATAGAATTGGAAAAAAAATTAGTCGATTCCATTCAGATTTCAGTTGATTCCAACACGACTATTGTCAAACTGTAACAAATTCAACAATCTCTTCACGATTTTGCAGCTTAAAAATTTAATTAATTGACAATGACACCACGCCGTTGCAATTTGATTAATGGATTCCATCAGTCTCTTAATCGAACACCACAAGGAAATGATGTCAAAACTTACGTCCCTTTCGCTGCCTCGTGGGTACAGTGATTATTTCCGAACCCAAGAGAATTGTATGCTCTCTTGCTAAATATTATAAATACTCCTTTTCCTTACCAACAATCCCCAATGAGAAAAAATGAGATGAGAAACACCAAAATTGGTAACTACTCGGAGAAGTTGTGGTTATCACTGTCACAGGAGGAATATCTGGTTATCGGGCTGAGATCGGGAGATTGGGCAATCGGGCTGAGATCGGGAGATCGCGAGAGAAGGGTTGAGATCAAGCTAAGGTCGGAATCGAAGCGAGGAAATGAGAAGGCCACGCGCGAGATTTTTAGGAAAAGAAGTCTTCATGCGACTGTTCTCGGGATCTCACTCGAGGACGTAGAATCAACCAAAACAGTCAACTAAGAAATTAGGCTATTGGGTCTTATGAATTGGGTCTTGGGTCTTAGGCCAAGAAAATACACTACAACATTAGGGGATACTGAGCTCAAATCAGAAGCATATCAAATTTTGATGTGTGCTATGAGTTTGTTGTTCATGTAAACCATCTTCACCCAAGCAATGTCTTTAATTTTATAAATTGTTCATGTAAATATTTTATGTGTATTGTAATGTCTTTATAAATATTCTATTGGTGCATGTCTTTGCAGTTTGCACCAATTGCTTTGTATTGTAATGTTTTGTCCAAATGTGATTTAAATTCCATCAATATTTCTCAAAAATATCAAAATGCTACTAATTATATTAACAATTTTTAAATGAGATTGATGTCATCGAGACGAAATGGATGATATAGCCCATCTGGACAATTCTGATACCCAAAATTGTCAGTCGTTTCTGATTCCGAGATTTTGAATGATGATTTCATTGTTATGTTTGAGGTGGATGCGTAGTGTAAAGTTTGATATTAGTGTATGACTACTAAAAATTGACTCATTACTAATAATCTTGAAAATTTTTAATGGACAATTGCTAAAATTAGTTATTATTGTAGTGAGATGAATGGTGTTTAGATATATATTTGTTTTGTGCTTTAGAGAAACTTCTCATGATCTAAATAATCATGTTATCTATTTCATTGTTATATTCTAAGAAAGACGCAGAATGTTAAAATCAAATCCCAATGGCTAATTTCCAACGAATAGTTTTTCAATGATTAATTTTGAACGACTACTTTCCAACGACTAGTTTTCCAACAACTATTTTCTAACAGGTAGTTTTTGACAACTGATTTTTGATTTGTATTAAGACTCTTGCAACTATTTTCTAACTTAAGTTTCTAATTTTGGTTGCCAACAACTCACAACAGTTAGTGAAACCTTAGTTTCCAAAACCAGGGTTTTTTATGCATGCAAACCATGGTTTCAAAAAATAGTGTTGCCAAACAAAGCCTCCCAAACCATGGTTTGTTAAACTCTATTTTGGTTGATGGGTTGTTGGGATTTTCTTTTAGCTGATTTTAGATGATTTGGGTGAACTTGTTTATGTTTAGAAATGACTGCTTCTAATCTGTAAATTATTAAGTAAAATAAATAGGTTTACGAACCATACAAGCTGACATGATTATAGGTCAACAGTATCCCAACTCTTCCTCAAAGAGAATGACAATATCTTTGCATTAGTTCTTTCTGTAGACTTGTTATCTATTAATTAGGCAATAGGATTCTGGGCCTAATTGACTATATTCAAATAACTTTTTCCTATTCACTAAATGGTCAAACTAGTATCACTAACCCAATTTTTGCTTTTAATATCCAGTCACAACCTTCGGCATGGAAGTGTCTTGAGTGTAAATCGGTCTTCTCAGTGCTATGTGGATCGATACATGCTGCAAAACAACACAAAGTCGTAGAAAACAAGGACAACCCCAAAGAGAATGGAGGCGCTGGTCTCGTCCAGAAGAAGGCAGGCATAAAATAAACGTTGATGCTTCATGGTTGCAGGATGGTAAAGCAGGAATCGGTGGATTGCTGAGGGATCACAATGCTGAAGTTGAGAAGGCATATAGCATATTTATTGGATACAGAGATGAGCCACGGGTAGCGGAAGCAGAAGCAATCCTAGAGGGCATGTTATTCGCTCTCGCTGAACGGGTATCAGAGGTGGATGTTGAGTCTGACTGTCGCGAAGTGGTTACTTATATTTTATGGTCAGATCTAAAAAAAGTCCCTTCAGATTTGACGTATATAACTAGTGTGTGTAAAAACATACTAAAAAAACATACTGGATTCAGACTGCAGTTTGTCCACAGGGTAGTAAATGTGCCTGCAGATGCCCTAGCCAAAGCAGGTGTTAGACATGGATGGGAAAAGACATGGTCTACAGGAAAAATCCCAAATTTTATACAGGAACCACTTCTGGCGGACAAGATCAGAGTATGGAGGCTTCGTAGATTAGCCAAGAATAAGTGAGCTTTACTGAATATTGGGTGATATTTTGAATGAATTAGTAAATGCACTGCCCTTTACAGTTTGAACACCAGAATTGTTAAACCCCCACATCCTACCCCTGTTTCTGCAGTGTGGCAAAGTCCACCCATGTATAGTGACTGGTAACTCTGGGTTGAACAAGAAAGTGCTGATGACAAAATTTTGTGCAGATTCATATTTTCTGTCTCTGAAACTTGTCTGATAAAAATGATGAGTGGCTTTAAGCCCCTGCATTTGTTCTTCACAAACGTTAATGACCCATCCATATTTTTATACCTACATTTTCTTTTTAATAGATTTGTTTTTTTTCTTTAGGTGTTAATTTTTCTTTGTTTTTGCCATGTCTTGCAGTTTTTCCCCGTCTGGTACAGTCAAATTAGTATCTTTTTTTTCACATGCAGTGCATGTGTCCCATTTGTTGAAAAGTAATTAAAAATTTCATATTTCTTTAAAATGCTACATTGCAACGCATGATAATTTAGATCCTGATTAGTTTAACTGTTTAACTAGGGTAATTCAAAACTAAGGGCAGAAATTCTGCACAATAATTTTCGGATCATAGACAATGCACAAATACCACCAAGAGGCCCAGTTAGTTTTCAGATTGTTTAGATATCACACAACATCAACATTAGATACAACCACCAAAACCTAATATTAATTGATCTCAGTAATTCTTCAGGAAAAACATTAGAATAACTATAATGCAAAAATAATCTAATTATGGCACAATTTTATATAAAAATTGTAGAATGAGAAGACTTGATAGAACTTTTACCTGTTCAATTCATTAGAAGTATGGTTCAGCGCGAGTTCGGAAGGATCACATTGCCTTCAACTGCTTTTTCCGAAGCAGCTGTTTCCCTTTCTGCGGATGTTTCAGCGTCAGGGTCTTCATCCTTCAGTTTGTTGTTGCTTCCTTGTGCTTTAGGTTTCTCAGTTTTTAGCTTTTGTTTCGAGACTTCTGGTTAGAGACAACTCATGCTTTCAGAGAGCCTTGATCACATTTCCCGTCCAGAAGTTGCCATGGAGCCAATGTTAACTTGAAGAATGGCGCAGAGCAGGCTTGAGGACCTGACAAAGAGTCACTGCTTGTGGCTTATTACCAGTAAAGCATCAAGAAGATGGCTTTAGTGTTTCAGAGGTTTGATATCACCTATTTACCAGCCAGGATCTACTCCCCGTTTGTCTGCAACCCCTGCACAGTGCGATGTAGTTCCAACCGCTGCTGATGGCTGAGAATTAAATAGCTAGAGATGTTAGAGCTAGACACTGCAACTAATCACTAAGCTCTGAAGATATATCAATTAACCAACCAGAGGGTGATCAGAAAGAGCTACTCCCAACAGCTTGCACATACTCTTTGTATGTCTGCAACAACAAAGAAGAATCAACTTTGTGAGAAGGTATATTATTTCTAGGAAACACAGAGCAGAAATACTCTTGTCCAGGAAGAATCAAATGAATAAAAATACATCTGGTTTTGGAATCACAAAACAAATATTCTTTTTCTCCACCTTAGATTGCTCACGTGGCAATATGCATCTTAGCATGAAGTGGGAGAAATTGTTGAAAGTTGATATCAAGATGCAAAATTGTTTGAAGGGCATATCTACTACCACTGATTGGCCATTACAACAATGAGAACAAGGACATGGCTTACAGTTCACAACCCGAAGGCCTTGTTTGGTAAATGGAGTTGGGAGAGTAGGAGTTAGAGGTTTTAAGAGAAAAGTAAGGGAGAGTTGGAAGTTTAAGTGGGCTTACTCCTACTCCAATGTTCAGTTGGTCCTGCACCAATTTTGAGTTTGTGTAGGAGTTACAAAATCAGTTAGCAAGAGTTAGAAGCCTAGCTCTTGCTTACTCTTGACATCAAACAAGGCCTAAGGTACACAAAGTGCATGTTACACATACAAAGAAAATTATTGAGAGGAGAAACAACTACCGGATTTCTCAAGCGAGATGGGCCTTTGTTTTCCCAATCTGTAGCATTAGTTGGGTTGCATATTAGCCATAGTTGAAGAAACACCCCGAGCAAGATTTCTAGAGGGTCACTCGTCATGGGACTGGTCCTGCTAGAGCATGTTTAACTATGGAGTTTTTCCATGGTTGCTTCCAAAAAAATTCTAGCTTCAATTTATTTGTTGAGTTCATAGAAATCATTATATATTAGAAAACCTTCTAGCTCTCATCTTGTGTAAGACTATTTACTTTGGCTATGAGATACTCTCCTCGTTTAGGGATTGTGGCTTCATTGTACTAATACTTCACTAGACACTAAAGATATCCCCATTAGATTCTAGAGGTGGCCCCACTGGTGTTAACTTCTACACGTGGTTAAAAATCTCGGCATCAGTACCGGTGTTTTAGATATCGCATATCAGGTAGATATCGCCTATCAGGTTGATATTGGTTAAGCGATATATCGAGAATATAGGATCATATTGTATGTTTTGTGTGTGTGTGTGTGTGTCATCTACTAAATAAATATGTGACAACATGCATCAAAAACATTCAAGTATAAACGATATACACACTTCACAAATTTACGCAACCAATTCTAAGTACAATCTCAAGCAGCAGCAGCAGCATGAAGAGGATGAAGAAGAATTGAAGAAGGAGAAGCACTAGAGGCAACAACAACAACATGGAGACAAAGAAGAAGAACAACAGCAAGAGCAGCCGCGGCGGAGGAGTTAGAAGAATTGAATAAGGAACAGCAGGAGGATACAACACGCGGAAGAAGAAGAATAACAACACCAGAAGAACTAAAGAAGAAGATGATGATGGCAAGCAGCTGAGTTGAAAAAGAAATTTGTAATAATACCAAAAACATTGTACCTGTAAAAGGGATTGGCAGAAAAAGTGCAGCAACACATCTATCTGCGTTCTCCCTCTTCTTCCTCTCCGATGAGAAAATCTGAGAATCGAGACTTCTCCCTATCTTTCTTTCTCAGAGTCTCATCCGTTGTTCTTGAAAAATAAGGGTACAATTTAGGAAAATACAGGACTGGGTTTGGCCTCAAAAGTTGGACCCAAACCCAATTTGTTAAGAAAAAAACCTAAACAAAAAGGTACAATATTGGTCGATATCGGGCCAATACATATCGACTGATAAATTTGCCAATATTGGGCCATATCGGCCGATATGGGCTCAAACCGATACAACCATTTTTTCCAACTGGATTTTGTTTTTGTTTTTGTTTTTTGTATTGGCAACTATGCTTGTAATTTTCTTGTCAATGCTAATTGATGGATTATTCAGTTAAACCACCATGTTTCATTAGTCACTTATGTGTCCTATGTGTTTAACGAAACTATCCAATAGCCATTTAGTTGTTTTATATTTTAGATTAAATTAATCGTAGATGTTCCCCTGCATCTGATAAAATGATATGGGTACTCGTCCGGCGTTTAGTGTTTACATGTTGAGCTAAATAGCTACTTAGCTTACTTGCCAGTAGCAAGTTAGTAATAGTACTTATTCTAAAAAAGTTTATAACACATTTACTGTTACATTAAACACAGAGGTAATGTGTTTTTTTCCCTTCTCCTCTCGATTAAGTTCAGATTATTTTCCTCTAATTTCCTAATCTCTGAAGAACTTTTCATATTTTTGCCACTTTAAATAAATTTTCTAATTCGTTTAGTTTTCTTGGGCACCCAGGCAAGCCACCCACCAACCAGGACCATCTTTCACAATACAGATGTTATGTGGTTTATGCTATAAATTGAGTGTATTTTTTTATTTTTTTGTAGTTGAACTAACAAAGATAAGTATTATAGTGACCATAATGATAAAAGAATCTGCTACTGAAACATGTTATGCAAAGAAAAACAAACAATACAGAAGAAAATGTTAAAGGTGTGGATGAGGGTAGCACTTGCGAACCAAACTTAACATTAGCTGAGTTATGATCGTACCTCAATAGAATAGAGTGACGTAAAGAAAGAATGAGACTTGAGGTCTTATCTCTTATGTTGTCTTCTAGTCAAGTTGACATGTTTAAGATAAAAATAATACATATAATACATATTCAATTTTTTAGCAGTTTGGGGCATGATCACTCTGGAAGAAAGATAATCATCTTCGCGTGTCCATCATGCACAACAAATAGGAAGAGTAATTAAAATGGTACAAGGAGACAAGCCACGGGTTGGAGAAAAATTATGTTAGCTAGATATTTGCACGTGCTATGCATGTGTATATAGATCAAAGGAGCAAGTCATTCTATAAACCATGTTGAGTGAGGCCCACCATTTTTCACTTTTGTGGGTCAGACAGCCACATTCCCCCTAGTTCTCCCATTATATAGTAGTAGATAGATATTGCATGCTAGTGAATGATAAAAATTTGTATTTTGTATGTTGATAGTTTAACCTTTAAATGTTAAAACCAAAATCAGGTGAGACCATCAAAATTATCAAAGCCCAATAAGTCAGGTCTCAAATGAAAGTTTCAAGCATTTCTTCTCATGTTCAACCATGCACTGTTCTCACTGATGGGATTCAGGGAAGTCAGGTGTAAAAATCCTCGGCTATTATTCTGCATTATCTTTGCTGGATCCAGGACGTTCTTCTTCTTTTCATATCTTTCATGTTTCTGGGATCTGTGTTTTTATTTGCATCCTTCGCCCTAGTCATCACAAACTCATTGTTATCATTTCATGGCATGCTACTCCTGTTGGCACTAGGTGTCAGAACCTGCAAATTAGAGTTTTGTGAACATTGCGTCATAGGAAAGAAGACCAAGGTGAAATTCAGCACAGCGACTCACTGCACCGAGGGGATTTTGAATTATGTTCACACCGATGTTTGGAGACCTACCAAGACGGTATCGATTGGAGATAACCACTACTTTATGATTTTTATAGATAATTATTCTAGGCGATGTTGGGTATATTACCATGAAGCACAAAGGGAAAGTCCTAGAATTATTTGTGGAGTGAAAGAAGAATATGAAGTAAAACACTGGAAGGAAGATCAAGGCGCTCCAGTCAGATAACGGAGGTGAGTATAAGAGTGATCCTTTCCTAAAGCTATGTCGTGATAAAGGCATAGAAAGGCACTTCACGATAAGGGAAACACCGCAACAAAATGGGACAGCCGAAAGGATGAACAAGACCTTATTAGAGAAGGTCAGATGTATGTTATCTAATGTCGGATTATCAAAAAATTTATAGGTTGAGGCTTTGGCATATGCTTGCTATCTCTTTAACAGGCTGCCTTCATCTGCGATAGGAAGTAAAACTCCTCTGGAAGTTTGGTCAGAAAAAACTGCTCAGGATTATGATTCGCTAAGTGTGTTTGGGTGTTCGCCTACTACCATGTTAAGGAAGATAAGTTAGACCCAAAAGCGAAGAAAGGTATGTTCGTAGGATTCAAAAAAAGAATAAAAGACTACAAGATTTGGGATCCTAAGGACAAGAAGTTTATCCTCAGCAGAGACGTCGCGTTTGATGAAGCTTCAATGTTGAAGCCTACAATCTCTCAGCAGGTGGAGATTGAGAAGACCAAAAAGATATTGCAGCAGGTGAAGAGTGATGCTACTTCACCGTCTCTAGAAAGATCAGTATCATTGAAGATCATACCCATGATGACACGGGGTAGTGATCATGTAGCCGATCAGAATACTAATGTTGATGAGGATCAAGGACAGACTATGAGTGATGTCGATGAATCCATTGCAGTCAGAAGAACCAGAAGAAATCCACGTAAGCCTAGTTGGCTCACTACGGATATGATTGTGACCTATTCTCTCCCACTCGTTGAAGAGGTGATCCCCTCTACATATAAGAAAGCTGAAATCAGTTCAGAGTTCAAGATGTGAAAGGATGTCATGACAAAAGAGATAAGTTCTCTATACAAGAACGACACTTGAGAACTAACAGAGTTGCCCAAGAGAAAGAAGACAATTGGCCGTAAGTGAGTATATGCAAAGAAATAGAAATCTCTCAAAGGTGACACTGTACGCTATAAAACCAGATTGATAGCTAAAGGCTAAGCACAGCGAGAAGGCATAACTACATGAGGTATTCTCACTTGTTATAAAACACTCGTCAATTTGAATTTTGCTGGCACTGGTAGCACAGTATGAGTTGGACCTCGACCAGCTCGATGTGAAGACCGCCTTTCTCCATTGCAATCTTGATGAGGAGATCTATAAGTCTCAGCCGATGGGGTTCAAAACTGTAAGAAAGGAGAATATAGTATGCAAGCTGAAAAAATCGCTGTGTGAATTGAAGAAATCTCCTAGGCAGTGGTACAAGCGTGTCGACAGTTTCATAAGAAGAAAAAGGTACACATGTAGCCATTATGACCTTATGTGTATATTGCAATAAGCTACCCAGAGGAGAGTACATCTATCTACTGTTATATGTAGATGATATGCTCATCACTTTTAAAAGCAGATCCGCAATAGATAAATTAAAGAAAGACTTGTCTTCCGAGTTCGAGATGAAGAATCTTGCTGAAGCGAAGAAGGTGCTAGGCATGAAGATTGAGAGAGAGTGAAGGAGTGGCAAGATTAGCTTGATGTAAAAAAAAAGTATTTGCAGAAGGTACTTCTGAGGTTCAACATCAACAGTGATATAAAATCTGTAAGTACATCATTGACTCCTCATTTGAAGTTAAAAATCACTGTCTCCTACTATTGCTGAAAAACGTGAGTACTGACTCGCGTACATTATGCTAGCGCAGTTGGTAATTTAATGTATGCGATGATGTATACAAAGCCTGATTTGTCACAAGTTGTCTCGATAATTAGCAGATACATGCATGATCCCGGTTGGGGTCATTGAGAGGCAGTAAAGTGGGTTCTATGGTATATCAAAGGTACCGTAGACATTGATTTAGTATTGAGAAGGATTCTACGGGTAAGCAGGAGTGTGTCAGATATATTGATTTCGACTATGTAAGAGACCTTGACAAACGCCGGTCTACAACGGAATATGTGTTTACATTATCCCAGCACCGGTGAGATGGCACTCTATTTTACAGTCTACCGTTACATTATCTACTATAGAGGCCGAGTACATAGCCATGACGGAGGCTATGAAAGAGGCAATATAATTTCAAGGGTTGCTTGATGACTTGGTATTGATCAGGATCTGTTGAAGATCAACTGTGATAGCTTGAGTGCTATCTATTTGGCGAAGAACCAGGTGTATCATATAAGGACGAAGCATATTGACGTCAGTTCCACTTTGTTCAGGAGATTCTTGATGAAGGTGACATTGAGTTACAAAAGATTCACACAAAGGAGAACCCCGCTGATATGCTTATCAAGGTAGTTTCAAGAGTAAAATTTACACATTGTAAAGAGTTGCTTCATATCCTTCTCGTTTCTTGAGCTCGGTGGAGCTCGTTTAGATGAACTACGGTTGGCTTGATCCCTTGGACAAGGTACATAGGCAGCCACATAGGTGTAGCTCCTTTTGAGTCGACATGTATTGTGTTAAGTTCAGCTCATATTTGAGAAATCTTCACCGAGGAGAATTATAGGGAGAGAGGAGATAAAAACTTGAAGTAGAGTTGTTTAACTTATCGGAAGAAATAATGCAAAGATCGAAGTTCAAAGAAGCGAGAATGCAATCCATTTGCAGGTCAGAACAGAGGCATGCCTGCCAGCCGACCACCCGGTCGACCAGCATGCACAATGTGCACGACACCAGCTCGGTCGACCAGACCGGTCAACCGATTGGCATACATGAGGTTTCTGTTAGCATCGGTCGACCGACCAGTTGAACGAAGGAAGAGGTCGGTCAACCGGTCCGATCGACCGACAGGCAAATCTGCTTCTCCTGTTGGGATTCGGATTTCGTTTCTGAAAAGGAGTCAAATCCAATTGTAATTTCCTAAAACCCTAAGACTCTCTGACTATAAATTAAGGGGTGTAGCCCCATGAATTGTATATCTGGAGAAACTTGTAATTGATTATTGAATCAATAAGATCTCTCTTGCCCCGAGGATGTAGGCAAATTGCCGAACCTCGTTAAATATTATGTTTGTTTTCTCTCTTGTTTATTTGTTCTTATTTTTTGAGATTCCTCATTAGTTGTTGTCAACGCGCTCGCAACACATATTACAAGTTAGACACTTTGAAGGCAAACCATAGTCAACAATATCAAGAACATATCACCCTTAACTACAATGTTAGCATTTTATATAAAAATATATCCAGGTTAAAAACAATTTCATCAAACTTTGGCCTGGGATGGTGCCGATTTTTCTGCGTCTTGGTCAGCCCTTTAGTCCTCCTCTCCCCCATTCCACTTCTTTGGAACTCCACAACCACCTCTTTCATCGGCAGACTACTCTCTTGATAGCTATCCGTGCACATAGCCAGCATCACCATATTCCTGGTTTGGATACTAACGTACATGGTCCCCCATCGACAATCTTGTCCCACAATCCACTCTCCACCAACGGGGTCGCCCACTGGACGATGTTCCGCTTGATCCCCCTTTAAGCTTCTCTATGGGCTTCCAGCTTGCACTTATGATCTCAAGAAGGATGATGCCGAAGCTGTAAACGACACAGCTCTCGAATGCTTTCCCCTACATAGCGTAGTAGATGTTATGTTGATGGAGGGAACTGTGGCATCAAGCACAGAAACGGCTATGATCAAGATCGATGAAAAACTGGGACTGATTTGAGGGCTTAGGGCAACGAAAAGCATTAAGAACTGACCGTGCACGGATGTTCTCAACATAGTATTAGCAAGCTGCGAGATTTCGGGCGGGGGGGGGGGGGGGGGGGGGGGGGGGGTGTTTGGGGGTTGATACGACAATCAGAAATGAAGTTAAACCTCTATTGGACCTGCCGTCTGACTGAATTTCTCATGAATCCATGAATCAATAATTGCTTTTCACTAAACTTCTCAGAAGAAGCAATCAAATCTTAATTTCACAGTAATAATAAATCTGTTATGAAGTACAACTCAACAAGAAGAAACTAGACACGCTAATTGTGTTTCAATATTTTGAAATCATTATGAAACATAAATGATTGAAACTGGTAGAAATTTGCATAGGATGCATGTAGAATGCTCTCACTCCTAGGCATTTACAACCATTTACAATTCAGCATTTCATCAGAGAATTATATAATGTTAACAGGCACAACTCACAAGATAAAACAATGAACCATGTTCAGGCATGAAATTACTGTGCTCAGAATGGCTCCTCATCATATCAATTTCAAAGGAAACAAGAACGCATTCCAGATTTTATCCCTTTACAAGAAGTTGCCCCTTGCCCTAACATTATGACAACCGCCTGCAAGAGAACAAAAAAAATCTTCCCTCATGGCTGACAATTTTGCCAGCTTTGATATTCGATAGAGACTACTCATACTTCCAGAGATGTAGGAAGGTAGCACAGCAACCGGCACACTGATCAGGTTTCTGATACTCCAGAAGTTGCCATGGAACCAATGTTAACTTGCAGAATGGCGCAGAGCAGGAAAGTAGATTCTTGAGGAACTGACAAAGAGACACTGCCTGTGGCTTATTACCAGTAAAGCATCAAGAAGAGGGCTTAGTGTTTCAGAGATTTGATATCACCTATTTACTAGCCAGGATCTACTCTCTATTTGTCTGCAACCCCTGCACAGTCTGATGTAGTTACAACCACTGCTGATGGCTGAGAATTAAACAGTTAGAGATGTCAGAGCTAGACACCACAACTAAACACTAAGCTCTGAAAATATATCAATTAACCAACCATACAGCGAGATGAGAAAGAGCTACTCCCAACAGCTTGCGAATACTCTTCGTATGTCTCCAACGACAAGGCAAGAATCAACTTTGTGAGAAGGTATATTATTTCTAGGAAACCAGAGCAGAAAATACTCTTGTCCAGGAAGAATCAAATGAATAAAAATACATCTGGTTTTGGAATCACAAAACAGAATTTCTTTTTCTCCACCTTAGATTGCTCAGGTGGCAATATGCATCTTAGCATGAAGTAAAGAAAATTGTTGAAAGTTGATATCAAGATGCAAAATTGTTTGAAGGGCATATCCTACCACAGATTGGCCAGGGAACAAGAACATGGCTTACAGTTGACAGCCCCAAGGCCTTGTTTGGTAAGTGCAGTTGGGAGAGTAGGAGCTAGAGGTTTTAAAGAGAAAATAAGGAGAGTTGGAGGGTTAAGTGGGCTTACTCTTACACCAATTTTGAGTTGGTCCCACACCAATTTTGAGTTTGTGTAGGAGTTGAGCATTTGCCCCCAAAAAGTAGCGTGCATATTCCCCCACCCCCCCACCCCCCAAAAAAAAATTCCAACTTTATCCTTGGCAAATCATCCCATAATTACACTCTAACTCTTCAAAAAATTGAGTATTTGGATCAGTTAGCAAAATCAGTTAGCAAGAGTTGAAAGCCTAACCCTTGCCTACTCTTGATACCAAACAAGGCCTAAGAAGCACATAGTGCATGTAACGCATTAAAAGAAAAATACTGAGATGAGAAACAACTACTAGATTTCTCAACCGAGATGGCTCTTTGTTTTCCCAAATCACAATATTTGTAGCATCAGTTGGGTTGCATGTTAGCCATAGCTGAAACACCCCAAGCAAGAATTTCTAGAGGGTCACTCGTCATAGTACTGCTCCTGATTGAGCATGTTTAACTATGGAGTTTTTCCATGGTTGCTCCCAATAAATTCTAGCTTCAATTTATTTGTTGAGTTCATAGAAAACATTATATATTAGAAAAACCTTCTAGCTCGCATCTTGTGTCAGACTAATAGGCTATGACACACTCTCCTCGTTTAGAAATTGTGGCTTCATTATACTAATACTTCACTAGACAATGTAGGATACTAGAGATATCCTAATGCAGACATCTACTCGGGATGAAATAGCCAAGAGACGAATCAAAGAAGTCTCAATCCAAGTTGAAGTAGCAGTAGGATTTTTTATTTTTCTCTTTCTTTATTTTTGAATTTTTCAGTTTCTAAATTTTGGGATTGTAATTCTATTTAGATTAAGAGTTTGAGTTTGAGTTGAATTCAATTTTTGTAAAAGCCTATAAAAAGGCCCTATTATATCAACAATATTTAATGAAGAATTTTGAATAAAAAAATATTTGTGGGATTGATTGTCTTTCAAATTTGTGTTTAGGATTAACTCTTAATTTCTAAATCCTAATTTCTTTGAACTCTTTTCTCTCTCATCTTTCTTCTCCCCTAGTAGCCTCTCTCTCTCTTTTCTTTTCTCCCGCTGCAAACAACCAACACCCATCAACTCTATCCTATCTCTCCTCTTCCCACTCCCAGCCATCCACAAAGCCAACAGAAAAAAAAAGAGAAAAAAAAACCAAACAACCCAACATCCACCCCACATTGCCATCAGCTCATCTCCAACAACCTCGTCCTCGTCTCATCTCCACGCGAGCGCCGCCTCGCCGATCATCCTAGCCGAGCCGCTAACCCTCCTCTTCCTCCACCTCGTCGTCTCTCTCTCTCATTGTCGAGACGTGCCAAACTCCCCTCGACCTGTGTTGCAAGACAGAGGAAGAAGAAGACAGGTGATGGGTTGATTTTGTTGGATTTAATCTCAATTCGGGTCGAAACCAAAGCCCGACCCGCCCACAAAGAAAGAAGAAAAGGGAAGCGGGTTTCATTTGCTACAGTTCTACAACCCGAACCCGCCAACTACAATCGCGGATCCAAAATCAGAAAACAGACCCGCTAAGCGACTTCGTTTCTATTCAGGCCATATCTCTCACATCAAGCATCTGATTCAGGTTTTTTTCCAAGCGTTACGATCGTGGCGACGAGCTCTACGCATCAATATTAATTACAGGTCAGTGATATCTCTGTAATCATCAACAGACAAATTTTCTTTAACACTGAGTTGACAACCGCCTCTATTATTTTATCAAGTTAATATGTTGTCATTATATTGTGAGTTCATGTGCATCTGTTATTTTATGTTTGCTGATCATTTATACTTATTGTACAAGTTTTGTCATCATAACTGAGTAGTTGCATTATTTTATTTCAGATTAGAAAGGTACGACTGCAACCGCGATATTTTGTCAAAATCCATCTGTCTCATTATTTGTTTTAATTATTTTCCTACCCAAGATCGTTTTGTTGGTGGAACGTAGCGAAGTTTGCCTTATCGCTGATTTCTAATTTACACATGCACACGTTTCACATCATATCCTCATAAGATTCTAGAGGTAGCCCCGCTGGTGTTAACTTCTACACATGGTTTTAGGTATCAGTATCAATGTTTTAGATATCGCATATCGCGTAGATATCGCGTATCGGATCGATGTCAGTTAAGCGATGTATCAGGGATAAGCGATGTATCAGGGATATAGGATGATATTGTATGTTGTGTGTGTGTGTGTCATCTATTAAATAAATAGGTGACAACATGCATCAAAACATTCAAGTATAAATGATATACACACTCCACAAATTTACGCAACCAATTCTAAGTACAATCTCAAGTAGCATTAGCAACAACAGCAGCATGAAGAGGAGGAAGAAGAATTGAAGAAGAAGCACTAGCGGCAGCAACAACGTAAAGACAAAGAAGAAGAACAGCAGCAGGAGCAGCCGCGGCGGAGGAGTTAGAAGAACTGAACAAGGAACAGCAGCGAGGGCACAACATGAGAAGAACTAAAGAAGAAGAAGATAATGGCAAGCAACTTTGAATTGAAAAAGAAATTTGTAATAATACCAAAAACATTGAAACATTGTACTTGTAAAAAAAGGATTGGAAGAAAAGGAGGAGCAGCACATCTACATGCGTTCCCCCCTTCTTCCTCTCCAATGAGAAAATCAGTTGTCCCTCAAGAAAGATCTGTCACTCTTGCAGAGAACAATTATCAGGCTTCTCTTGCAAAGAAAAATCATCAGCCTTCTCTAGTGCCACTATCCACGCTTGTCCATTTTCAACTGAATATGCCAGATCCTAACAACTGTGTCCTTGTTGTTCCAGATTCGGCTACTTAAATTAAAATAGAGCTCTCCTAAATGTCATATTACCAAGGTTTATCCAAGTAATGAGAAAAGCATAATAATCCAGAGAAATGGATCACCCACTACTCCAATAAGAAATCCCAATCCAGATCCAGGTTCTCACTTGCCTCCTAGTAATGATAATTGTAACCTTCCTGTAGTTCAGGGTCAACTGAAAGCGTACTGCTCATACTATTCTAGATTGATTTGATATCCCCATATGCCATCACTGTTGGAATTTGGTAGCCCAAGTCCTATTGATAGAGTATATATTACCATCCAAGCGATGAGAAAAGAAAAATCCCTGGAAATGGATTGCTCACTACTCCAATAAGAAATCTCCAATGCAGATCCAGATTCACACTAAACTCCAAATAATGATAATTATAATTTTCCTATATTCAGGGTCAACTGAAAGTGTACTGCTCATCCTATTCTAAATTAATATGATATCACCAAATGCATTGCTGTTGGATTCCTAGTGGTTTGGAGTCTTAAGTCCAAGAATTATTTGAAGTTTTTGGTTAGTATGGAAACTCATTTAAGTTGCTTTTATTTGGGAACATGACAATGGAATAGGAATATAATATTGTTATTATTCAGTCATCTGATAGACAGAACCACCTATAGAAATAGAATTAGGAGGCTTTGTCTAAAATAGTAAAAGTTTAATAAGGGATAAAAAGGAAGAATCGCAGAAAAGAAAATTCAGTTGCGTCCTTTCGTGTTGACAGAGACTAGAAGTTTAATAAAATAGTTTTGCTTTTACTTTACCAATTTGTCCCCTTACTCTCTTTCATCTTCTCCAAATACAAAAGCAATTACAAATTGTAATGATGGTATCATACGAGGTTCATGTTTGTTGCACGTGGAGAGAATGTGAAGAAGCACAAATGATGGGAATCGGTTTAGTTATTATTTAGTAGGCTTCTGCTAAGTTGTTTTATTTTAGTTTAGTTTATTTTTAGTCCCACATCGGTTATAATGGGAAGTCTTCTTTGTAAGAGCCTATATAAGGCCTAGACTTGTAATTAATTATTTAGACTATGACGAATTAAATTAAACCCCTTTATTGGGGCATGGTGATCTCAGAAGCACAGACACGGCCCCAGGCAACCCACGGCCATGTCGGGTACGTGTCGAAACGTGTCCGACACGAGTCAACTGAGTTGACTCACCCGACACGGTCAACGCAGTAGGGGTCACGGCACCGACACGAGTTTGGGGGTTTAGGTTTTCAGGTTTCGGGGTTTGGGCGCCACTATAAAAGCCCCCTAAATCCCCCACCGCAATCACAATCTCTCTCAATCCCTACATGCCCATCGTAGCGAACCCTAGATCCCCAACTGCTGCCTCTCGTCGTCGTCCTCTCTCCGCCGTCCAGTCGTCGTCAAAGGTGGTTGTCGAAGGCTACAACCTCGTCGCCGTCCGCTTGAAGTCATCCTCTCGTCGAAGCTACAACTCGCAGTCGAAGCGATCTCGTCAAAGGTGGTCGTCGTCCTCTCGTTGTCGTCCAGAGGTAATTTTACCCCTCTATCTCGATCTCTCTCTCTCTGCATCTTCTCTCTCTCCCAGATCTCGATCTCTCTCTGTGCTCCTCTCTCGATCTCTCTCCATTGTACTCTCTCCCCTCGATCTCGATCTCTCTATGTATCTTCTCTCCCTCTCTTTCTCTCTCCCCCGATCTCAATCTCTCTATGTATCTTCTCTCTCTGCTCTCTCCCTTTCTCTTCTCTAACTCTGCTCTCTCTGAGAGAGGGCGAGCAGAGACAGAACGAGTTAAAGAGCAGAGAGAAAGGGAAAGATAGAGAGAGAAAGAGAGCAGTGAGAGGGGGTGAGAAAGAGAGGGAGAGAGACAGAGAGCAGAGTAAGGGCGAGAGAGACAGAGAAGAGAGAGAGAGAAAGCAGAGAGGAAAGAGAGCATAGAGTGAATTATGTGAAAAATTGCTTACTGCTTAGGATATTATATGGATTATACCCTTGTGTATGTTGCTTAATGCTTAGGATATTATGTGGATTATGTGAAAAATTTCTGTGTATGCTGCTTAATGCTTAGGATATTATGTGGATTATATGAAAAATTATTGTGTATGTTGAGTGCTTAGAATAATAATTGCTTAGGATACTTATTGTATATGTTGAGTGTATAAAAAATGCCTCAAATAATAATTTTATATCTTGTACACTTGTTAATTGATATTTTAGTTTATTTATTGATATTTTATAAATTTATATATACAAAATTTATATATACATAATAATAAAAAATTAATTGTTGTATCCTCGTATCCTAATTTTTTGGATTTTGTCGTGTCCCATGTCCATGTTCGTGCATCATTGATGGTGATTTGCTTTCAAAAATGAAGTTTTGCATGGTAATATGCGGAGTGGGATAGATATCTCGGGGTGCTGAAGCCTGAACCTATCTTTATCGCCCTCAAAACCCTAAGTTCTCTCTTCTTTTCCCCTTCTCGTATTATATTAGTTTGATAACAGAGCTAAAATCCTAACATTATTTTCCTCCACACAAAAAATTAGCCTCCACAAATTTTCAAAACCTTAGATCCATCTCTTCACTCTTTCTCCTCTCTTCTTTGTTTGCAAAAAAAAGAACTAAACCCTAGATCAGAATCAAGTCAAAAAAATCCATTGTTCCTCTTCCTCCTCTCTCCCACTCTGCGAAACCCACCAGCGATCACGACCCACATCACTACCCAAATCCTCTACCCAGATCCCTTTTCGATCCTTGGGTTGGTTCACCACCGTCGTTGCGGTCGTTGTCGCGTCAAACCGCCCCCTCTTCATCGACAACAGCCACAACTTCCCAAAACACCGCCGCCTCAGGCATCTGATCGCTGAAGTCCCCCTGCCATCTGCTCTGTCGCCGATCTCGTTCATCCTCAACATCGTCGTCTTCTTCCCTAAGATCCGCCTCGTCGACCTCAACCCGCAACCACCACATCACCGCAATTGCCTCACCTTCGCCTAGGTCTCATCGTCATCTCGCCATTGTCGCCCACCAAAGCCAGTCACGCCGCCCCTGTCGCCATCTCCTCCCCCAGTCGCCTCTCCGTCGTCATCCTTCTCTTCCTGAGTCCTCGTTATCGCAACCGATCAGAGCCATCTCTGTCTCGAAGCCACCTACATGTCTCTAGATCTCTCGTTGTTATCCTCCTCTACTTGAGTCCTCGCCGCCGACAATTGGAGCCACTTCATCGTCGTTGTGTCCCTTCCTCTAACTACCGCTCGTCACTGAAGACCGCCACCACCTCCTAATTGGAGAGCCCTAAATGCGAGCTCGGGTGGAGGAGGAGAGAGAGTGGGCGCAGGTTTAAGTTTCAAAAACCCACTTCAATTTTTGGTTTAAGTTTCAAACCCGCGAAGAACCCCCACCCACTTCATTAACGGGTTTAAGTGAGCGACCCGCGAATGACCCAACCCGCATCACAGTCTGCCCGCCCGCTTCACTACCAAACCAAGTTCAACCCGACCCAACTCGGTCCAATTGAGCCAAGTGACCGAGTCAACTCAACTGAGTTGGACTGAGCCAACTCAGTCGATTCAGCAACAACACAGTTGCCATTCAGTGAATCAACTCATCTGACTTGGCCGAGTCCAGACTGAGCCAACTCAACCCCTTCTTAGCAACGTACAACGACAGTCCAGAGCCCGTTTCAGGCCCGGCCCGTTTGGACTCCGATTCGAATTTCATCTGAAACGTTGGATCCGCAACCGAGTCCCGGAGATATTAGAAGAATTTCACAACCTTTGAACAACATATCAGGTCTCCACGAGCTCCTGTCTGAGGCCAATGCAGTTCCTGCATCAGTATGACGGCATTTTAGAACCCTTTTCCAATCCGATTCGAGTTCTATTTGAAGTGTTGGTTTGTAACTGAGCTCTGAAGCCGACATGGGAGAGAACCTCGACCGCATGCTAAAGAAACTTGACCTCACCCTCAAACTAGCTCGGAATTGCAATTCCACATGAAAGAAGAGTAAGTCACGGGCGAGAGTCGACATATCAATAGCGTCCCAAGTGATGATGCTAGAGAATCAGAAAATATTAATGAGAGGCTGAGCCAGAGCCAGAAATTGTTGATGAGCCGGAGCCAAATCCAGCAGTTGTTGATCCAAATCTAAAGCAGAAGTGAGTCTCTTATCGAGACCCATATAGATCTTCTAGCGGAGTCTATCATGGAGCTATTGTCGTCTTAGCCAGTTATGAGGGTTCTCTTATCCTTGAGTCTGCCTGATGTGTATGACATGTAGATGAACTTTCTACGAGAGGCAGGTTCACATGAGTTGGACGTCTTGGTATATGATTCAGTTTTCAACAGAGCTGACTTGAGTTGTTTTGTTGCATTTATTTTGCTCGAGTTACTTCTGACTGCGGTCAATCTGTCACGTAAGCCAGTTCCACCTTCACTGTCGTGGTTCAGGCATGAAGCATCATTGCCACTTTCTCGACCACCACCTTGGCCTGATTGATGCGAGATGTGATACAGTTCTACCCGGTCGTGTCTGCTGTCTGTTACCACTACGTTCACAGGAGATGAATGCTTCTAAGCCGAAGAGAATGATAGGAATCGGCTTAGTTATTATTTAGTAGGCTTCTTTTAAGTTGTTTTATTTTATTTTAGTGTATTTTTAATCCCACATTAATTATAATGAGAAGTCTTCTTTATAGAAGCTTATACAAGACCTAAACTTGTAGTTAATTATTTAGACTATGATGAATTAAATTAAACCTTTTTATTGGAGCATGGTGATTTACTTTCAAAAATGAATTTTTGCATGGTGATGTGCGGAGTGGAAGAGAGATCTCCCGGGTGCTAACGCCCGAACGAGATCTCCCGGGAGTTGAAACCTGAACCTATCTTTATCCCCCCAAAACCTTAATTTCTTCCCCGCTGCTTCTTTTTCCCTTCCCGTATTACATCAACAAATCTGGTGGATGCAATAGAAAGCAAAGAAAAGATGACAATGATCATTCTCTGAATGGCCCTACTCAAATTATTCCAACTTTTGAAGCAAGGGGGGGCGCAAAACAATTTCGATCACCAAAGATGAAAACTTTGTCCCTCCTTAAAGATCTATGGGATCTAGTAGAGAACAGTTTTGTTGAATAAGATACCAGGATCTAAAGACAACACAAGCCCAAGAAAGAGATAAAAGAAACAAGAAAGAGAAATGCAAAAGGCTTCATTCGGCGTCAGAAACCAATGGACAAAACTATATCCTAGGATCATAGGAGCAAGTAGTCAAAAGAAGCCTAGGATATATCGTATACTGATTATTAAAGATCAAATAAGGTTGGTGACATTGAAACTCCAAAATATCCATCATAAATTTGAAAATCTATTAATGAAGAATTCTGAGTCCATGCAAATCACTTGAGTTAAATCAATCAACTGTCACTTTGCAGATAATTGAAAGATCAAAAGGAGGTCGAAAAGGTTTTGAAAAGTCTTATCCAAAGATGTCCTTGCCACAAAATTGAAGAAACTACAGTTTTAGCTTAATCATATCCTAATGAAAACTATCAACATATAAAGAGATGATAAATAGATGTAGTGGAAGTCTGGTAGCGAGACTTGCAATTAAGGATAGATTCAAGAAAGGATAAGATACTCATATTGAGAAAATATCTTCTAAAAGATAATTTGGCAAATGAATTCTCAAAGTAAAACAAGAAGATGGGAAATCATGAATGTTTTCGTTACAAGAAAGTTGGCCACATTGGAAGGTGCTGTTACTACAAAAACATTCTTCACCACACTAATTATAACAGATATGAGCATTAAATTATAATTGCTCGTATAATGATGGAGATCAAGATAACTTTCTTGACGATAATTCGAATGTAAGGAAAATAATGAAGACCTCCTAATCCTTTCTGCTAATGAGCATGTCAATAGAATTTGTGCAATTTGAATATTGAATGAAGAAGCACATGCCAGTGATAAGAGTATGTTCATGGAATTGAACGTCTCTGAAAAAATAGCAGATAACATGCGGAAGTATATGGATAAGAGGAAGTTTGTAGGCACACAAATTTCAATATTTCAATATAAGTTTCAACAAAGATGTGATGTATGAGCCAGGATTAGCACAATTATTTATTTGCCTAGGGCAGTTGATGGAAAAAGAATTTTCTGATGATAAGTGCATGATTTATGACAAGAAACAAAAAGTTGATGTTTCAGCAAAGTCGTCAAAGAAAAGATGCTTCCTCTTATATATTTTTTTTTAGCTCACTGAGAATGCTTTGAATGTCGAATCATGTAATTTTGCATGTGTTTCTATGAAGCCTACTGGTTTTGAAAAGATGACCAGAAAGAAGGGAATTCAATGCAATGAAGAAAGAAAAACAAAGACATTGAAAAGAATGACATTTTGAGCTTGGTTGTGACGCCAAAAAAACAAAGCTGCTGGTTCAAGGTGGAGTTGCCAAAAAGATCTAATGCATGTGGGTCCCTACCAAGGGAGCCACCTAATTAGATGAAGAAGGAAGCTATTACGAATTGATTCTTCAGAAAGAGTGGAGACAAGGTTTTGTCAATAAAGCATAGTTCTATGTGAGGGATATAAGCAAAAAGTGATGTGAAACGTGTATAGGGTGGAAGCAGAAGATAAAATAACTCAAAAAAAAATCACCAATAAGAAGACCGTTGGTAGAAAAACTAGTTAAAACACATAATATCAGATATTTTATTTAACAGGCAAGTACTAAATTCATATCAAAGAAAAGAAGATAATTGTATGCTATGGTTATTGATTCTACTATCAAAAAAAAGCTACTGGAACTACAAGGCAATTCATATTTGCACAACTCGCGATTTAAAATGGATAACAATCAAGATTGATAATAAGTTAGAGATGTAGATCCGCGTATAAATAAATGGTTTATGGACTAGAATTGTTCCTCTTGAATTACCTGTGAAACAAACCTAATGTTTTTGTTTTCTTGGTATTAGATTCTTCAGTATTTTAACTCTTTCTGTCATGAATCCAATGCTCAAGATTTGGACTTCGGATGAGTAAGATATGGCCCGAACAAAAAAAGTTGCTCGTGCAGAATTCTGCTCACGCGAATATGTTTTTCTGCCTGATTTTAGTGGCTTGGAGAAGGCTGGCCTCGGCTTCAGCGGTGAGGAAGAGGATAATAATAGGCGTCAATGTCGACAGTAGATGTGGCAAGAGAAAGAGATTCGACAGTACTTTTAGAGAGGAAAGAAAAATATTGTGGAGATTTTGATAGGAAAAATAAAATTATAGTAACTGATAAACCAATTAGAGCATCCCATCACTATCGGGGGTTAATCTATTATAGCGCAATTTGATCTTTCCATGAGTCATCATTTGGTGCTCTTCCTTTTCATCGAGCCAAATACTTACGAGTTATAATAACTTCATCATATAAAATATTATCGATCTGATCCAGTATGGTAAGCATGGTTCACAGTCGCGGTCTCGGTTGCCGACTCGGCGGGTAATGAGACGGATCGGTCTCGGCGACTCGATCGGTCTTGGGCGATACGCGCAAAATGCTACATAAAAGGCTCAAAAAATTCTGAAAAAATCACGATAAATCTTAAAAAAAATGTAGACATCCATATTTATGTATCATATGTCCAAAACATATCACCTAACATAATAAATATAAAGCGAAAACATAAATACACACTTCGTGAACAGAAGCATATCAAGATACATGCACAATATAGTAAATTGCACAAACTTCATTCATAAATACATGCTAATGTAGTTATTTTCACATTGAATTGCGATGAGACAAAATTATCATAATCATCTCTGCGGTAAGTAGATAAACCGATACTAGTGCTCGTAAATCTCTCAAGTTGTGGTCTGTAGTCATGAACATATGTCACACAATAATGTTGGTCTGATGTCAAACTCAACATTTGCATATGACCTTCAAGACTATAAGTTCCTCCATCAGCACTATTGTTGCCCTCATTATTGTCATTATCACCACCGCCACCATCACCGCCATCATTGCCATCACTGTCATCACCATCTTTCACCATCATATTAGAACTAGATAAAACCCTCACATCTTCACCACCGCCATCATCTGCTTCTCTTATACCTCGGAGGGGGGAGAGCGGCGAGAGATCGAAAACAGGGAGAGAGAAGGGGGAGGGGAAAAAGACAAAGAGAGACGGGAGATGAAAAGGGAGAAAAAGAGAGCGAGTGAGAAAGGAATGGGGGAGAGAGAAACAGAGGAAGGGGGAGGGAAAAAGACAAAAAGAGACGAGATAGAGGGGGAAGAGAGTGAGAGAGAGGGGAGAGAAACAGAGGGAGGGAGAGAGGAAGAGACAGAGAGAGGGAGAAACATCACCTAGGGTTGGGGAGGAGAGGCCGACGGTGATCAAGCGACGACAGAGTCCAGATCTGAGCGACAATGATCGGGTAGCGGCGGCGATCTCTAGATCTGAGCAAGAGAGAGGTAAGTTTCTTTTTTTCTTTTTCTTTTTCTGTATACCTGTTCGTCACAGGTGAATATACGTTTCGAGCCGACTCGGCCGAGAATCGGAGTTGACTCGGTCAACTCAGCCGATTCACGGCCGAATCGAGTCACGACCGATTCGGCGTGAATCGGCCAAGTCGACCAAGTCAACTCTTATTCTCGACCGAGTCGATCTCCTCTGAGTTGAGTCGACCGACTCGTGACTCGGACTCATCTCGGAGCAGGCCGAGACGGATACAACTCGGCCGACACGTCTCCGACCAACCGAGTCTTTGAACTGTGATGGTAGGTAAAATATTTGAAATTGATAGAATGGAAGGTCTTTCAAAAATAAGCTCATGGGCTGGCTCATCAATAAGTTGCTAGGATTAAAATTAAAGCATTTGTATTCCACTAGATCTTAATATTGAAAATAAAACTGATACCAAAATCTATAACATAAACATTGTAATTTAGTTTCTTCAAGATTTGAAACGGATCAGTACTACAAGCAAGTAAAATAACATCACCAACGCTAAAAATTTTAAACAGTTTCCTATTGTCAATTTGAACCTTATAGTGGACACTGTTCTGAACAATTTTATCCATGACTTTTTTGTGTAATTTGTGATTTGATTTCACGTACACATGTATGCAAAAAATGATAATGCAAACTCATGAACAACTTCACTTTGACAATCGGTTAAGAGCTGAAAAGCAGTGGAGAACTTAGACTTGGTTCTTAACATATGTCACATAGTTCTCCAAATGTAGAGATAAAAATCGACTAGGACTAGACACAATTTCTGAACTGTTATTGTTGTGGATTTAAGCCATGGCACTTAAGAATATGGTAACGACTTTAATCCATCGTGTTCGAATACCTTAAAGAATATTGTATTGGTATAGCTTCCATTATTCACAATGACTCTACAGCTCTTACATCCTATTTGTGAAAATGTAGTGCTAACAATAGGTAACTGAATCAAATCTGTTTGACTAATGTTGTTGCGTGTAACATCTTTAGGAAAGACATCAACAAGCTCCGTAATAGTGGTGACTTCGGGAGGAATTGGGGTATTGTATTTAAGAAAGACATTGTTAATCTCCGTAATCACTGGGTAGCTTCGGTGCAAATCAAGGTACTAGACTCTATAATGTCATCACCTAGTTCTTCATTGACTTGGTCGTCAGTGAATCATCTACATCTTCATCTAAATCAGAATCTATGTCTAGTGATATGTAAACTCTTCGGAATCGAATTCAATCTCGCGTTGAGTGTCACATATCGGTGGTGATTTGTCTTGGAACTCCTTGGGATATCACTAAACTCTTTTATCATGGAAGTGGCTACAGGAGGGGTAGGTGTATCAGGCTCTTCTAAACCTTCTTTAACTAGGATTCTTTTCAGTGTATCATCTATCCTTTTTAGTGTATTAAGCTTGGCATTTATCTCGATGAGTATTGCAGCAAATTGTTGGGGATCCATGGGAACGGTGGGGTTTTCATTGAGAATTTACTAGATTCGCCTAGCAAATATGGGGTACCAGTACGGGTTGGCATGCAATGTATGAGTCCTAATATGAATGCAAATCTAAACTAACTTGTATTTTATTTTATTATTTTAAGATTGTCAGATTAATCAAACTATAATCTTACGGGTCCAATTAGCCAGATCGGCATAATTCAGGGGGGGTTTCGCTCTTGGTGTCGTTTAATTACAAAATCACGTTGAGTGCCCTTTCTTAGTAAAACATCAATCGTGCGAAATTTCAGGAAAGATTCACGCTTCAATGATTCCTAAATTACTTTGATTTTTGGATTCTAATAAAATTTAACTAGATGCAAGAAATTACGTTTAAATGCTTTCTAGATGTAAATCCTACCTAACTATGCTCTGTTACTAAACTGATGTAAAACGTGTATGGGGCGAAAGCAAAAAATAAAATAATTCAAAAAAAGGTTTCACCAACAAGAAAACCGTTGGTAGAAAAACTAGTTAAAACAGATAATCTCATATATTTTATTTAAACATGCAAGTACTAAATTCATATCAAAAAAGAAGAATAATTGTATGATATTGTTAATGTAGGTAAAAGATTCTACTATCAAAAAAGAAATTATTGAAACTACAAGACAACTCATATTCACACAACTCACAATTTAAGGTGGATAATAGATTAAGATTGATAATAAGTTAGAGTTGTATATCTGACGTGAAAATAAAAGGTTTAAAGATTGAAATTATACCCTTGAATTACCTGTGAAATAAACCTGATTTTCTCTGTTTTCTTACTATGAGATTCTTCAGTATTGTAATTTTTTCTATCATGAATCCAATGCTTCAAACAGCGCGCGATTTGAACTTCGGATGAGTGAGATATGACCCGAACAAGAAAGCTTGCAAGGACAAAATTTTGGTCGCGCAAATATGTTTTCTGCCAAATTTTAGTAGCGTGGAAAAGGCTTGGATGGCCTCGGCTTCAGCGGTAAGGAAGAGGATAACAATAAGCATTGAGGTCGATAGTACACGTGGTAAGAGAAAGCGACAGCACTTTTAGAGATGAAAGAAATTTGTTGTGAGGAGATTGAGATAGGGAAAATAGAATTATAGTGACCGATAAATCAATTAGGGTATCCCACCATTAACCAGGGTTTAATAGGACATCACACCACTATTAGAATGGTGGTCTAACCCAATAAGATGCTCACTCAAAGGGGACAACAGTGTGAATAAGGGAGTTCCTTATCGATGTCAAGTAAAATGGACCGCATTATCCCTCACTTTCATATTATGCTGCTTGATGACTGAGTCATGCTGCTAAATGCAGAATGATTTCACAAAAACACAAATTATGAGTTCCCCCGATCTCTAATGAAACTCAAATGTAGCTGATAACACCAAGGGTGTGCAAACCTCTCCCTTTACATGTGTAGGCACGAGGCAACATCCAAGACAGATGGAGTACGTGATTGCTAAGTGCACCAAACTGCCACTTTGAGTATGAGGCAACACTGACTATTCATAGAGATGTCTGGATGAAGTGACTACGCAAGAAACATAAAAGATGTTTCTGAGAAGATTGCATAACACAAAAACCTGCATGTCAAAGTTGCCAGGACAACCAGGAAAGCATTCACTTAAAAATCCACGTAACAATGGCTGAATTTGGGTGATTTTTATGATTTTCTTTGCTTTTCTGAGTTACATATTTTTTTAAACAGAAAGTCAATCAAGCCATTAACCGTTCACCTCTGAATTATGGTTTCTTTAAGTGCCCTAAAGCCTATATAAAATCTAAGCATCTCTATAAATAATGCAAACTCTTTAGAAGGGCCTAGCAAAGAGTCATATATGTGTTGTCCAACCTCCCACTTCTGAAATATGAAATTTATAAATAAGGTGGTTTCCAATACTACTAAGACAAAAGAAGCAGCTTGGATAGTTGTCTATTTATATGTGTTGGAACTAAAAAACTGACAATTTATTTATGAGCCTTAGGGGTTGTTTTTTTGTCATAAAAGGTCGTAAGTCGTAAGTCACGTAAAAGGTCGTAAGTCACAAATGCACTTGTGACTTACAACCATACGATTTGTCGCGCAAGTCGCAAGATGCATTATCCCACTTACGATCCACTTGCAACACAGACAGTTAATTTTATGGTCATACAAATCCCACTTACAGCCCACTTGCAACACAAACAGTTAATTTTTTGTGGTCATGCAAATTTGTATTACTGACAATTAATTGTAATTAGATTAATATTTTTTTATTAGATTAATCTTTTATATTATACAAAATATTTTTAATTACTAGATTACATATAATTATTAGATTAAAGTTTTTATTAATAATTCAATGATTTTTAATATTAGAATCTTTTTTATTACTAGATTAATCTTTTTTATTACTAAATTAATGTAATATATTCCATTTTATAGATTAGTAATATTTAATATAAATTTAATAAGTTTGGATTATTAGATATTTTTTATTTTTTTAATATTTAATATATTTAATTTTTAGTATTTACTAAATTTTTTTTTAAATTTTTAATTTAATATATTATATTATTAATTTATTTATTTTTATTTTTATTTTTAATTATTTAATAGTTGTTTATTTTTAATTATTTAATTAATTTATTTAATATTTAGTATTTAATTATTTTTAGTTATTTAATATTTTTAATTTTTAATATTTTTTAATTCTATTTATTATTCTTACTTAAATTTAAATTTAATTATTTAATTTTAATTTTTTTTAATTTTTTAATCACCAAACAATTAATTTTGGGGTCAACTTTTTCACTTACAACTTTACATTACCAACCAAACACCGTAAAACTTACTTGCATGTAACTCACTTGTAACTGTAAAAGAACTTGCGACTTAAGATTTACGACAACCAAGCAGGCCCTTAACAAATTACATGAGTGCAAAACACATGTCAAAAACCAGTTGTCATTACTAGTGTAGTTGGCTTTAGCTCCTTTTTTACTCCAACAAGAAATTACTAAACTTTTTGAATCTCGTGAATTTTCTTCAGCAAATAGAGCAGCCTTAAGCTCTCTATTGAGAGGCTTGATCAGGATCAAAATTGTGCCCATTAACACACACACACCCCCCGGTGCAATTTCTCAATGCTTGTTGAGAGTGCTCTTGCCCAAGGTACTATTTCAACCCATTCAACAAAACGTGTGTAGTGGTCGGATCTTGACCATCATCAAGATCATGACACATGTCCCATCTCCTGGCGCATTGCTTCTCTGTCAGCAGGCCCAACTCATATACAAGTCAAACATGGGCCCAAGAAGAAAGCCTCGGAAACATGGGCCCAAGAAGAAAGCCACAGGAACATGGGCCCGAGCCTACATCAGATCAGATATCACTCATCCGGATCCACTACTTAACCAGGGTTATGCGACTCTCTAGGACGCCAATAACCAGCACAAGGATTCTTTCCACAGCCACCCAAGGCTCCAACACGAAGACCCTCCGAAGCCTGCTACTCCAGTGTTGCTTACAGCTGCACAGCACGATCCTCACAATTCGCGGATCCAACTACGCTGTCAGATCATCCTCACGTTCTAAACATTATAACGCCCCTATATCAATGCAAGTTGTTATGGATAGTGGTAGATATCTCTTCGTGGCGATCTAAATAATCAAGCGGCGCGATCTTGCTGGTAACAAGGAGATCATAACGTACAAATCTTGCAGTTATGTAAATCTAAAATATCCGCACCCACATTGCAGCTCAGGCATGTATTGCCTTTTCATCAACAAAGGTGGTTGGCTTCTGATTACTACATCAAATCAGAGGGATTGTAATCACATCACACTATAAAATTCCTTGTAATACTCTGACATTATAGTAAATTCTCTCCTTCTTCCGTGATTTTTTTTCTTTCGGGTTTTTCATATAAAGTACTTGTTGTTTGTGATTGCTTAAATCTGATATACTCACTCACAATTCGTGGTGTGGAGAAATTCTCCGAGATTTTCCTCCATATTTTGATGCTTTCATTGAGAGGTCTTGAATATATGCTCAAGATATCTTCTCCTTTTTCAAACTCATCCTAAAAAAGCCTCGTCATATAGAAATGGCTCCACTAAAGAAGAGTGCATCTCAAACCGTTGCCGCCACTTCAAAAGACAAGCAGACAGCTGATGGGGGCGTGGGACCTATCGACGCTCATTCCCTCCATCCTGACGTTCTCATCAAAGGCATTGGAGAAGGTCAGTCTTCCCGCCTACTTCGTCGAAGGCAAGGACCAACGAATACGAAACTCAGCTCCTTGCCGAAGGTCAGCTCTTCCAAATGCTCGTCAGCCTCCAAAGACAATTGGAAGAGCAACGGGTGGAGGAGGCTCGTAAGCGCGAGGAGGCTGCTCGAAGAGAGACGCGACGACCCGCGTCCAGAATCAACTCATCATTCAAATCGAGATCCTTCCGAAGTCAACAATCCATAAGGAATCAGGGGGAAGAGGGGTCTCGGGCTCCCCCATCACCACCTCTTACCGCAGAAATCACCCACACTGAGATCAATCGACGCCAGATATGACCTCCCGAGTGATGACGAGCACTCCAAGAATTCTGGCCCCCACAAGGTTCCGAAGGTCCATCACATCAAAGACACTGAGGAGATTGTTCCGAAACAAATCAAGGAAGCAAGTCAACGACTCCGGAAGGAGGTGGAGCCTTGCGGCTTGAGAACTTCCGACTCACTACTCTAGAAGGAAATCACCTCCCACTGCTTAAAAAGTTCATCATGCCGAGCTTCGAGTGCTACTCTAGGGTAACTGATCCCATCCAGCACCCAACCCTCGGCAGTACCAAAACAAAATGACGGTCCACTCTTATGATAACCTACTCTTGAGTCGTGTGTTCCCATCTAGTCATGGTTCAAAGACTCGGCCGAGTTGGAGACGAATCGGCCGAGTTGTATCCGTATCGGCCCGCTCCGAGACGAGTCCGAGTCACGAGTCAGTCGACCCAACTCAGAGGAGACCGACTCGGCCGAGAATCGGAGTTGACTCGGTCGACTCAACTGATTCACCGCCGAATCGGTTGTGACTCGGTCGAGTGGACTCTGATTTTTGGTCGAGTCGGCTCGAAATGTATATTCACCCGTGACGAACGGGTATAAAGAAAAAAAGAAAAAAAAACTTACCTCTCTCGCTCAGATCTGAAGATCGTCGTCGCTGTCCGATCGTCGCTGCTCAGATCTGGACTCCGCAGCCGCCTGATCGCCACCGGTCGCTCCTTCCCAACCCCAGGTGATGTTCCTCCCTCTCTCTGTCTCTTTCCCTTTCCCTCTCTCTGTTTCTCTCTCCCCCTCCCTCTCTCACCCACTCTCTCCCCCTCTCCATCTCCTGTCTCTCTGTCTCTTTCCCTCCCCCTCCCTCTCTCACCCACTCTCTTTCTTTCCCTTTCCATCTCCCATCTGTCTCTTTCCCCTCCCTCTCCCTCTCTCTTTGTTTTTGATCTTTCCATCCTTCCCCCTCTGAGGTATAAGAGAAGCAGATGATGGTGGTGGTGGTGAAGATGTGAGGGTTTTATCCAGTTCTAGTAGTGATAATGGTGAAGATAGCGATGATAATGATGACAGTGATGGCGGCAGTGGTGATGATGACAATAATGAGGGCAACAATAGTACTGGTGGAGGAATTTATAGTCTTGAAGGTCATATGCAAATATTAAGTTTGATATCAGGCCAACATTATGGTGCGACATATGTCCATGACTACAGACCACAACTTGAGAGATCTACGAGTACTAGTATCGGTTTGTCTACTTATCGCAGAGATGATTATGATGATTTTGTGCCTCATCGCAATTCAATGTGAAAATAACTACATTAGCATGTATTTATGAATGTAGTTTGTGTAATTTACTATATTGTGCATATATTTTGATATGTTCCTACCGATGACGCATGTATTTATACTTTCACTTTATATTTAGTGTGCTAGGTGATATGTTTTGGACATGTGATACATGAATGTGGATGTCTACATTTTTCAAGATTTGTCGTGATTTATCAGAATTTTTTGAGTTTTCTATGTAGCGTTTTGCACGTATCGCCCGAGACTGATCCGAGTCGCCGAGATTGATCCGTCTCAGTGCCCGCCGAGTCGGCGGCCGAGACCACGGCTGTGAACCATGCATCTAGTCTCAGAGGCGCCGCCTACGACTAGTTTCACTCTCTTCCGAGGCACTCACTTCAAAGTTTCGAAGAGGTGAGAAACAGACTTTCTATCACCAATACGCTTTTGACAGAGTTTAAGAATAACAGCAAGCACCTCCTCACAATCAAGATGAAGCCCGAAGAGAGCCTCAAACATTACGTCAGTTATTTTCAAAGCCAAATGACCTTGATATATAATGGCTTTAATGTATAACTTCAATGACGGTGTGGATGTCGCTGTGTTCACAGTGGGTTGCAAGTCTCCCACTTAAACACTTGGTGAAGCATGAAGTCACCAGAATAAGGGATATCCTCTATCGGGCTCAGAGATTCACACAGATTGAGGATGCTACCCAGGGTGAAACCAAACGCTCTCCTAAATGAGGGAATGAATGGGAGAAACGGAAACCACAATATGTTTCCTCAAAGAATCAAATTCAAGACAACAGAGCAGTAAACAAGCCCGCACAAAATCAGGCAAGCCCTACACGAAGGCTCTCCTGAAAGACGAAAACGCTCATGACGGTTACCCCGACAGTCTATATCAGGTCCCCACCGTGACGGATAAACCTATACGGAAGCTTTCCTGAAAGACGAATCTTGGCAGTCACTCCTACAGCCTATATCGGATCCTCACCCTAACAGTTAGACCTACACAGAGGCTCTCTTGGAAGACAGAAGCCTCATGACGGTCACTCTAACGGCCTATATTTGGTCCTCACCCTGACGGCTCAGACCTATACGGAGTCACTCCTGAATGATGAAAGCGCTCTTGATGGTCGCTCTTACAGCATATATCGAGTCCTCACCCTACCGGCTAGATCTATATTGGAGTTATTCCTGAATGATGGAAGCGCTCCTGATGGTCGAACTTACAGCCTATATCGGGTCCTCACACTGACGGCTCAAGCCTATACGGAGTCACTCCTGAATGACAAAAGCACTCATGATGGTCGCTCTTACAGCCTATATCGTGTCATCACCCTGACGGCTGGACCTATACAAAGCCACTCCTGAATAACGGAAGCGCTCATGATGGTCGCTCTTACACCTATATCAGGTCCTCACCCTAACGGCTCAGACTTATACAGAGTCACTCCTGAATGACGGAAGCGCTCCTGATGGTCGCTCTTACAGCCTATATCAGGTTCTCACCCTGACGACTTAGACTTATACAGAGCCACTAAATGACAAAAGCGCTTCTGATGGTCGCTCTCATAGCCTATATCAAATTCTCACCCTGACAGCTAGCTCGTATAACTTACATCGGACTCTCGCCCTGATGATTAAAAGGCGTTGTGAAGACATTAAAATGAATCACCCGGGAGGATGGGGCTCTGACAACTATCAAGTCGCTCCGATAACCATTGACTCCGCGTCGTAACTCTCATTCCCTCGCAGTACAAGAAGATCCTCTGACTACACGGTGAAGGATCACGCCAGAGGATAGGGCTCCGACAACTGTCAGGTCGCTCTGACAGTTGTCGACTCCGCATCCTAACTCTCACTCCCTCGGAATACAAGAAGATGCTACGACTACTCGATGAGGGTCATGCTGGAGGATGGCATTAGTTCATTCCCCTCCTTCTCGCTTGGAGACTCCGAGAAGGAGAAGACAGAGGGGGCATTTGTAGTGGTCAGATTTTTGACTCTCATCAAGATCGCGACACCACGTAAGAACACATCATGGTAGAATGAAGAGGTAAAAGCTGTCATTAGGATCAAACGAGACTCTTACAGAGATTTGAAGAAAAACTATGATAGAGTTTTGAGACGCATAAGCTAGCCAAGGATACTAAGAAAGCTGTTCAAAACGCAATAACTAAAGTGTACAAAGAAGTGTATAAGAAGTTGGACACCAAAGAGGTTGAAAATGATATATATAGAATTACTCGAATAAGAGAGAAAGACAAGAGACTTATATACTGTGAGGTGTGTCAAAGATGAGGATCAGAAAGTTTTAGTTCGAAATGAAAAAAATCAAAAAAAGATGGAGAGAGTATTTCGACAGATTGTTCAATGGTAGTTCTACTCAAGATTTGGGTGACCTTACCATTCAGTGTCAGGATATGAACCGTAATTATATCCGCAGAATTAGCGAATCTGAAGTTAAAAAGGCCTTGAAGAGGATGAAGTTAGAAAAGTTGCTCGCCCGAATAGAATTCCTATTGAGGTATGGAGATGCCTAGGAGAGATGGGCATGAGATGGCTGACAAATCTCTTTAACAAGATCTGGCTAACTAAAAATATGTCAAATGAGTGAAAGAAGAGTACTCTAGAATCTCTCTATAAGAACAAGGGTGATATCCAGAGTTGTTCAAACTATCATAGAATAAAACTCATGTGTCACACCATGAAGCTCTGGGAAAGGGTAATTGAACACAGGTTAAGGCAAAATGTTAAAATATCAGAGAAGCAGTTAGGGTTCATGCCGGAGCGATCGACGACTGAGGCTATTCATTTGCTTCGTCAACATATAGAGCGATTTCAAGAGAGGAGGAGAAATTTACATATGGTCTTTATTGATTTAGAAAAAACTTATGAAAAGGTGCCAAGAGAGGTATTATGATGAACATTGATGAAAAAGGAAGTTCTCATCAAATATATTGACAATCAAGGATATGTACGATGGAATAGTGGCAAATGTCAGAACTTGTGGAAGCATAAAAAGTGATTTTTCTATCACAATTAGATTGCATCAAGGATCTGCATAAAGTCCATTCTTATTTGTCATAATAATGGATGAGCTTATTAAAGCTATTTAGGATGAGATATCGTGGTGTATGCTATTTGCTGATGATATTGTCCTAATCGATGAGACAAGAGCTGGGGTAAATGGAAAATTGGAGCTATGGAGGCAAACTCTAAAATCTCGAGATTTTAGATTAAGTAGGGCCAAAAACAGAGTATATGGAGTGCAAATTTAGTAAACAAAGGATATGAGATTATAGTATTGTGACGCTAGACAGACAAGGAATACCGACAAGCATACATTTTAAGTACTTAGGTTCTATTATCCAAAAGGATGGAGAGATCAATAGTGATGTCAACTATAGGATTTAAGTTGGCTGGTTGAAATGAAAGAGCGCAACAGGAGTTTTATACGACCGTAACATTCCGTTATGGCTAAAGGAGAAGTTTTATCGGACTACTATTAGGCCAGCTTTCTTATATGGCATAAAATATTGGGCTATAAAGAGATATCATACCCAGAAGATGAGTGTAGGGCAGATGCGCATACTTCGTTGGATGTGTGATAACACAATGAGAGATAATGTGATGAATGAGGATATTCATACTAAGATAGGCGAAGCTCCTATAGAAGAGAAGATGAGAAAAAAATTGAGTACAATGGTTTGGTCATGTGCAACATAGACTACCCATGCGCCAGTCCAGAGAGTAGAGCTAATCAAATTAGGCAAGTTAAAAAAGTGAAGTGAAGACCGAAGAAAACGTGGATGGATGCGATACGACAAGATATAGAGGCTAAAGGTCTTAATGAAGGCATATCGCTAGATAGGAATGAGTGGAGAAAGCTGATCCATGTGCCCGAACTGGCGTAATTCTCTTTTGTTAATGTAGCCTACCCCAAATACCTGGGACAAATGCTTAGTTGTTGTTGCATCAAGATCGCGACACGTGTCCCACCTCCTAGGGGCATCGCTTCTCAGCCAATAGACCAGCTCTTATACAAGCCTAACATAGGCCCAAGAAGAAAGCCTCGAGCATATGGGCCCAAGAAGGAAGCCTCGGGCATCGCCCCGATCCCACGTCTGATCATATATCACTCATCCAGATCAACTATTCAACCAGAGCTGTGTGACTCTCTGGGACACCAATAACCAGTATAAGGATCCTTTCTGGAGTCACTCAAGGATCCTTTCCAGAGTTTTGAAATTCGTTGCTCCTACAATGCTTACAGCTGGACAACATGATCCTCGTGATCCGTGAATCCAACTATGTTGCCAGATCATCCCCATGTTCTAAACATTTTAACGTCCTTATATCAATGCGAATTGTTATGGATAGCAGCGGATATATATGCATGGCGATCCGACCAATCAAGCGGCGTGATCTAGGCAGTTACAAGGAGATCAGAATATGCAAATCCTGCAGTTATGTAGATCTGAAAAATCCACACCCACAATGACGGCTCAGGCAAGTATAAATACACCTCCATCAAGAAAGGTGGTTAGCTTCTGATTACTACATCAAACCCTAGAGGTTGTAATCACAACATCACATAACAGAATTCCTTGTAATCCTCGTATATTATAGTGAATTCTCTCCCTCTCCCGTGGTTTTTCCCTTTCGGATTTTTCACGTAAAGTGCTTGTTGTTTGTTATTACTTACATCTGATCTACTCACTTACAATTTGTGGTGCGGAGAAATTTCATGAGAATTTTCCTCCGCAACGTGCTTACCAAATAAGGATTACATGCCTTACAGAGGGTCGTAAAAATTGCAATTCATAAATTGCATGAAGGAAATCATAATGGATGATAGTAGAAGCATGATTATGCTTGTAACAACTAGTTTTGTGTGCGTGTGTGTGCGTGTGGGCGGTGGTGGGTTTTTTTTTGGGGGGGTTAAGGAATATAACGATATGAAAAATCTACTTCATGATATTTTTATAATGATTGGTTGCTTTCTTGCACCAAAATGATAGTGAGAGGGTCCTCTTCCTTGGGTGAGTGTCCTCGTATATGGGTTGAGTGAATTCCCCAATTGTCAATGTACCACTTGCTTATCTCAATAAAATATCTCACTTTTTTTTATACATTTCCTCCAAAATTTTCCCCTCGTTATATTTTGGACTTTATGAAGATGGGAAAAAAGCAAAAGAAAATTAAAAGAGACAATAGACTAGAAAAGATTTCAATAAGGTGATAGTTTGAAGGATGCAATAATTATTTGAGATAAATTGGGGACTCTCTCGCCCATGTTAAGATTCACTCATCAGCTACAAGGGGACTCACTCTATCCTACATAAAGATGAGTCTGCTTACTCCCAATACAAGCTTTAAGCTTTTAGGCAAAGACTCGTTCCAAAACTGAGCTAAACAATAACCTTGCGTCTAAATTTATATACCACCAACAAAGCTCTCTCAAGTAGTTATTACTTCCACATAACAATAACATTATTTTCGTTTAAAGCAATTTCACTAATTTATGAATGAGGGGACATAGTTCCACTAAGCCTCTTTGGATCACTTTGAACACTATGGGTTCAAAGTCAATCATATAAGAATGTTCCTACCACTTCTACAATCATATAAAATGAAGAATTTCCAGGACATTGCAAGAAAATATAATCTAACGAATACAAAGTAGTTTATGATCCAGATGGAATGAAAATAACAAGTACAAGATAAAGAAGTGGAAGAAGAAGATGATGATGAACTAAATTCCCACAGGTTCAGTACAAGAATCAAATCACTCACCAGGGCCATTACAGTTCTCTACATCATGTTTGCATTCAGTCAAGGATGAAACCACTACAGATGCAGCTTCCTTGATAGTCTCAGCTACTGGATCTTCCACCATACCCTAGTTATAAGATAAAACATTAAATACAGGTAAATCTCCAACTAAAGGATCATGTATCTTGCATTAAAAACTAGATAACAGAAAATCAAATAAGTAAATTAAGCACAATAATTCAGGCTCTTATCTGAAATGGTAGCAGTTTGCGATCAGCACATCTATGAAAAGAAAAATTAACAGAAAAAACTCAAATGATAATGTAGTATTATTATCTCAATTTCTCAAGAGAATTAATTCCATTCTTAAGGACGCCAACTGTAATCAGATTTCTAATATGGGTCTATTTCCCTAAAACTACCTTCTGAAGTTGTTCCATAAAAATTACCGATTCATGCTACTAACTTTTCTGTAGAGGGACTTGTGTGATATGGACATGGCAGTTGAATGGTTTTCCAATAAAGATGATATAGGTAAAGCAAGATAATGCAACACGCACCCACACGCTTACAATTTACAGAAAGCAGGTTAAACTAAGAAAAATTTAAAACATCTAAATTCACCCACAACCACAAACCAAAATATATCTCTAAATTAAAACATCCCAACATGACAATGACACTACTTATAGCTATTAGTTAGTTGTGACCAATCCAAAAAAAAAAAAAAAAAAATCATCTCTTTAAACAGTCACTCAACTCACTCTATAGGTAATTAACCATACCCATAACATTGCATCTCTTTAAATTGAATACAAAGTGTTCCTAAGAAAATGCAACATAAATTCCCTATAAAAAGTAAATAAATAAATAAATTTCATACAAAGTGTTCCTAAGAAAATGTAACATAAAGGAAACTAGTTAACGACCTAGAGTCCAACATGCACCGATGTTTAACAATTAGAAAACTGATGCAATTTATCATATGTTAATAGTAAGTTTCCCAACAGGGAATTATATGCCTCGACGGTTAATGGTAACGATGGATAATGACGAAAATAATAAATGATAAAAGTGAATGACTAACAACTAACCATGAACTTCTAAATAGACTTTGACCACACATTAAAGCAGCAGAATAGTCATGAAAGCTATAAACTTTGAACAGAAAAGCCACTGATGTCTTCTTGTATGCTTCTAAATTACTTCAATTTCCTAATAATCACTATAAAATCCCACGGACGATAGTTTAATTTATTTAATTTATGAATGTAAGTTTACTGTTCAACGGTAAATAGAAAATAGAGGAGAAAACACACACGTGAGGCCAGTAGAGAGATAGAGAGAGCTGACCATCGAGGGGTAAAGAGCACTGCGCCTCCGTCGGGAAGAATAGTGGATCGGGCGTTTTTAAGTCGAATAACCGCTGCCTCGCTGGAGAATAAGAGGACGACGCTGCTGCAGCCGATTGAAGGAGAGGAGCCTCGGTGTTCGTCGCTGAACGAACGCGAGGGCAAAGGAATGAGGGATTTCAATCCCTAGTTTTTTTTCAATCTTTCAGTTTTCTGGAACCGCTTTGCAGTGAACCGACGGGAGCGGATATTACACTCCCACCCCTACCCAAAAAATAAATAAATAAATAAAATGGGGGCACCCCACAAATTATTACAGGTGTTTCATTATTTTTTTGGGCAATTTCACCGTTGGTTTAAAGTCCAAAATGCTATTTTCTTCTACCTCCTCTTTTTCGGGCGACCCCCACTCCCCAGCCTCCCCCACTCCGCCTCCCCAACCCCCATCCCCAGCCTCCTCCGCTCCCCCTCCCCCATCTCTCTCCCCTCCTCTCCCCCCCCCCTCGCACCTTCCCTTCCCTAACTTTAGTTGTTCGGTCAGATCATTCGAACAAACCATAGTCTATTCGGCCTATCTGGCCAAATAGCTAGATTTCGGGGGAGGGGTAGGGTGGGGGGGGGGGGGGGGGGGAGATTGTGGGAGGGGAAGGCCTTCATGCAGGTCCAGAGGAGTCAGAACTTCCCAACGAGTGGCAATATTAATGCCAAGTGGCGTGCATAGATAAGCACACTTATATCGATAAATCCGAATCAAAGAGCATGTATTGAAAATTGTGTCGTGAGCACAAACACACAGAAGCAAAGAATGAGGTAGCAAGTAAAATAAATATGGTAAAACCACTTATACATGCTCAAATTTGAGATTAGTACATCGAAAGAATAATCCAAATAAGGAAACCCTCGTATACAAACCATATACCTTATGTCACTATATCCTGAGTTCAGATAACTTGAGTTTTCTCCTAAGCTAAGAAAACATCATAAAACCGATAAAATCGATAAAACTGACAATACCGAGTACAAGCAAAATAAATTATACAAGCTCATATTACGGCTTCATAAGACAAGTACATCGAAGGGATAATCCAAACAAGAAAACGCTCATCTATATATCCTATGCCTCACTTCACCGTAATCAGAGTGTATACAATCTGAATTGCAAAACAGCACGACGAATTATTGATTAACATCTTATTATTATTACTCATCCTACTCATAAATCTAAGTATGTGTCATAGTGTCCCAACACTCATACATCTATAAATGAGTAAGCTGAGGTTGTTATTGGAAACTGATGATGGAACCAGCGGGTAATGTTTACAGTGGGTCTCTACATGTCCGGGACCATGACCTAGGGTTTTCCATTATCAGTGTACGGCACTAGCCGCAAGGTCTACAGGAGGTGGGTCTTGTATTATGCCTATTTAGGAATGTAACAGGAGGTAGGGAGCCAGTGCTCCCATCGGACACCTGGAGGCACTCGGGTAGATCTAGAAGTTTTAGTTGCATAACATAATTAATACCACTGTGAACATATTCTCCACTTAAGGTGTGTTTGGTTGCAAGGAAGTGGGCGGAAGTAAGGAAATGGAAAAGTATAATTCCTCACTTCCCTATTTATTCAAAAACTGGAAAAAAAATAAGAAAACCCCTTTTCCTTTTCTCTTTTCTCTTTTACACAACCATTTTCTCACTTCCAAAGTGTTACAGTTAATTTTGTGGTTATGTAAATCTCACTGGTAATAAATTGTAGCACAAAACAGTTAATTTTTTGATCATGTAAATCTCACTTGCATTCTAATTATAGTTTATTTTTTATTTTTCTTAATTAATTTTTATTTTAATATTATTTTGCGGTCAACTTTGTGGTGAATTTTTTCACTTCCACTTTCACATTACCATCCAAGCACCAGAAAAGACATAACATTTTTCAAACCACACTTCCCATCAACATCCAAACACCAGAAAACTTACTAATCAATTCTCAAGTTCCAAAGGGAACTATTACCACTTTCTCGCTTCCTCACTTTCTCACTTCCACCCTTAACCAAACAGGCCCATACAGTCCATCAGTTTCCCCTTATCTGATGTAAGTTGGTTTTTTTTATAGTTTATCATTATGTAATTGTCATTTTACGGAAATAGCAGGAGCAGGATAGGAGTTACAGGAGTGATAGGAGTACATAAGTAATAGAAATACATCACTATATATAATACAAGTTAGTAAGACAGGATTCTCAAAATATGATAATTATAAGTCAAGCGGCAATATATCAGGTGGCATGTGCTAAGTGATATCAACCATGTGTCAGATGGTAACAAGCAGGATTCAGGTGTTAAGTAATAGCATATCTTGTAATAAGCACAGTAGATATCACTATCGTATATCTCAATATAAGAAAACAATATCCGCAATTGACTTTGTAAATGAGCTAAGTTGAACAAAATCTATTTTTTTATTTGCAGTGGGTAATTCCTAAGAAATCAATCCACACATCTGTAGGCTGTCTAAAAATCCAATTTTCCCACCAAACAACATCAAAATAGGAAAATGAATGTAATCAAATAACAGAAAAATCAATTGCAAATACAGTGAATTACATGAAAAAACTGAAAGGGAAAAAACAACGGAGAGTGAGAGAGAACATGCACTATGTCAATGGCGATTACAATACGGTTCCCTGAATCCGGGTGAACATGATCTCTTTCTCGTTGGAAGAGATCTTTATTTATACAAGTCATGTCAAATAAATAAGGCTAAGAGTCCTGCTCAGTTTGAACACTTAAATTTTTTATCTTGATAAGGGTTGAGCCAAACACCCTAGTCTGAGTCGATATAGGAGAAAGTTCGTCTCTATCTAGTGGTTCACGCTTGTCTATCGATAAGGACAAACTGCTCTTGAGAGGTAAATATCCTGTTTGAGTTAGGATCTGAGCTTAGAGATTGAGGTCTCTGTAATCGAATCTGACTCTTCTACTAATTACCTGACCTGTTTAAAATTCGATCTAGACGAAGATACCGAGTTAAATGTTCTGGAAATAACCATGTGTCACACATTGTCTGAGACTGGATTGACATATGTCACGATCACGAGCGGGTCAGAAAGTGACCACTAGTGATACCCCTCTGCTCCCTTCTCTTTGGAGAGGTCAGAACTCTCCCTCAAGGGGATTATAGGTTCTCGGAGATTCTGATGGATAGAGGGGAGCAGAACGAAATGAGAACTTTCTGGGTCTGACTCAAGGTGCCTATTGTTGCTTCAAATTTTGTCTTGTTGTGACTTGCGTGGCTATGCAGGTTGGCAGAGCCTTAACTACACGTTCCATTTACTGCGGTGTTGATAAAATAACCGTCTCTTATGAATGTGACAATTTTCGAGGAATATATAGCATATCTAGTGCGACGCTTTGAGTCCCTTCTCATATGACACATATAGGGTCTCAAGTAGAGCGATTGACTCTTGGGCTTCTTCTCCCTATAATAGAGTGGAACTCTTCCAGAGAGATCTGAATCGCTTCCTGAAAGTTTCTTACTATTAAAGTTTATTTTTTGTTTGCAAGTAGTGATGTCTCCTTTGTTCTTTATTCGGTGGAGAAAGGAGACAGAATGTGTGGCCACACTTGTTGCACTCCAAATGTTCGAGAGTCTGTTTGTTAAGAAGTTTCAGTTCTTACGATGGGCTCGTCAAGGGGGTTTCAGCTCTTGTTGTGGCGCCCCGATCTGGCGGGTACGGGGACGCCACTGCGACGTACATACGCAGGGCGATGGTACCATCACGTATGTACGCTAAGCATCAATACAACACAATACAGGGATCAGAGTGCGGAAATATGTGGTGGTACCATCGCCTTGCGTATGTACGTCTCAGTGGCGTCCCAGTACCCGCCGGATCGGGGCGCCACAGGTTGATATCAGAGCCTAGGCTCTCACACCTTCAGTATAGCCAGTTTGCAAATTAATATTGGGTTAATTTACGACTGAGTCACACGAGTTTTTGCTATAAATTCAATCACAAGTACGAAGTTATCTATTCTTTCTATTGAGTCATACGAGTTTTTGCTCTACATTCCAATCACAAGTACGAAGTTATCTATTCTTTCCTTGAAATCCATCCCTTCACCTCCAAAATCTCATATTCCACGGCTCGAATATGGAGAGACAGGGGACACGTAACGGTCCCGGCACTTCCCGTGAAGGTCCGTACGGGGAGAACGACATGACGAGGATACTCAAGGGATGATGAATAACCAGCAGCAGCAGACAGAGCTCTTGCGATAAGGATAGCTGACTGCACCCCGGGAGCAGAGGCTGGTACTGTGTCAGATTTCATGAGGTTACAGCCGGCAGAATTTTCGGGCATGGAGAACCCCCTGGATGCAGAGTAGTGGTTGATTGACATAACTGATCTTCTGAAGGCAGCCAGAATTCCTTGTAAGAACGAGGTGGAAGTAGCCAAGATCTAGCTGAAAGATGTGGCAAGGACTTGGTGGTTAGTCGAAGAGGCGAGGCTGGAGAAGCCCATCTCTAAGGACCAGTTCTCAAAGGGCTTTTATGAGAGATTTTTTCTTGCAACTGCTCGGAAGGAGATGGAGGAGCAGTTTATCAGGCTGCAACAGTGGAATCGATCGGTGGATGAGTATGCTGCTGAATTCCTGAGACTTAGTCAGTTTGCACCGTATATGGTAGCCGACGAGGAGAAGAGGGCTAGCAGATTTCAGTAAGGATTGAGGGTGGATATCCAGATGTTGCTTATACCCCACCAGCTGAAGACATATTCCCAAGTTCTTTCTATAGCTCGTGATGTGGAGCAAGGATTGAAGAAGAAGAGGAGAGTTGAGCTGCAGCACAAGCCTATGAAGCGCCAATTCTAGCAAGTGAACAGAGGGAATCCGGTCAGATCTCTTGGTGCCCCAGTAGCCAAGCGGCCTTTTCAGCCTCCTTCTCAGCAGCTTGTGTGTGGATACTGTCAGAAGCCTGGGCACAATCAGTGCAACTGCCGTATGGCTAATGGGCTATGTTTGGCATGCGGAGCATCTGGGGGTTGTGCTACAGACGCTCCGACTTGAGCAGCTTCATGCCAAACTTAGTAAGTGTGAGTTCTGGCTAGAGAGTATAGCATTCTTAGGCCTTGTTGTTTCTAAGAATGGAATCTCAGTGGATCCCAGCAAGATTCAGGCAGTGAAGGATTGGCCAACTCTGAAGTCAGTAACAGAGATCAGGAGCTTCATCAGATTAGCTGGATATTATCGAAAGTTCGTGCAGGACTTCTCCAAGATTGAAGCTCCTTTGACCAAGCTTACCAGGAAGGGAGAGAAGTACATATGGACTAAGGAGTGTGCGTCAGCTTTTGAGAAGTTGAAGAACAAGTTGATTTCAGCTCCAATCTTGAAGACACCCTCAGGGACAGGAGAAATGGTGGTATATAGTAATGCTTCAGGAAAGGGTCTTGGATGTGTATTGATGCAGTATGGACATGTGGTAGCTTATTGAAAGTACACCTAGAGGGGGTGAATAGGTGTACGGCTAATCTAATGAACTAAATGTGAAAATTAAAACTAAATTGCAACAACACTTAATGCAACCAATGAGTGTAGCCGAATTCCCGGTGAAGGGCTCTGGACTAACTCCTCTTGATTCCTCTGAATAAGAGTTGAGGCGCTATATGAAGCTCCGTGGTTAAGCACAATTGAGGCACACACAAACAAGCCAAGCATATGATATATGAATGAGCAATATGAATAGATGCAAGGCACAATTTAAAGAGAGAGAGAGTTAGAGTCAATGGATCAAACGCAAACAACGAGATTTGTTTCGAGGTTCGAGCACCCAGCTCTACGTCCCCGCCTTCACCCAGAAGGATTTTCAATCTACTAACTTGTCCACACAGGACTCCCACACAGGGAACCTCCACCGAGGATTTGGGGCAACTACAATCGAGAGTACACAACTCCTCTCTCAACCAATACAACCTCTCATAGAGGCAACACAAACACCACCTCATACAAGAGGGGTAGGCCCTTAGCCAACAAAACCAATCACCTCACACTTGAGGGATTCCAACACAAAACTCCACCTCTCACTAGAGGGAGCTAAACACAATCTCCACCTCTCACTAGAGGGAGCCAATCACCACTCCAAGATCAACCTCTACCCAAGAGGGATACAACAAATAAGGAGGGTAACAACAAGGTGGTCTATCTCAACCACAAACAATTTTTCCCACAAATAAAAGATCCTAATAGATAGGATAGAATGATATGCTCAAGTGTAGAAAACCAAGATGCTGGAAAACAAATCAAAGGAAAAATACTTGGGAAAACTACTTAGTATATGATAGAAATGAAGAACAAAGCAAATATCCCAAATCAATATTTTTCTATGATTTTTCCAACTCTTGAAAAATAAATAAAGATGATCTTTAAAAACCAACAAACTCCTTTTAAAACTTGCTTTTAAAACACTAGAGAGTAGAAAATTTTTGGCTCAAAAATTCTTGCTCAAATCAGCCCTCAAATGGGGTATATATAACCCATAACAAAAACTAGCCGTTGGGGCAATTTTTCAGCCCAGATGGTTGTCGGTCGACTGGCCCGGTCGACCGCCAACGGTCAAAAATCTGACCATTGGAGCCTTGGTCGACCGGCCTGATCGACCGTGCCAATCCAGAAAGCAATTGCTCTCTAGCCGGTCGGCCGCTCGGTCGACCGTGCCTTGCTCACGGTCAACCGCCCCCACCCGAGAGTGGGGCACTTGCAGTCGGTCGACCGGCCCAAGTGGCAGGTCAGCGTGCACGTTTTTGTGCACGTCATTCGACCGATCCGGTTGACCGACTCTGGGTCCGGTCGACCGCCAGAGCCTGGCAGGCAGCAATACAGGACTGAAAACTTGGGTTTTTAATATTCTAAAAAATCTCATAAAATCTCTAAAAATCTACAAAAATAAGTTCTTGTATTATCTTTGATATACAAACTTGTTTGAGTGAAAATCAAACCAAGTTACAAACATTTTGAACTCTTTTTGTGTAATGGAAATTTTGCCGAAAACCAAATTCCGTATTTTTCAAAACTTAAAATTTTCAAATGGAAATCTGATTTTTTCAAAACTCATTCAAATACAAAAACATGATATTTAAACAACTTTAAGCATGTTGTATATGGATATATTCCAATATACATGAAACATATATATATCATTATTTTTGACTTTAATTCCAAAAATATGTTTTGTTAAAATACAAAACTCCAAATACATGAATAGGCATATCAAAATAAGTTTGTCTAAGATATAAAGCATACATGTATATAGAACACATCTAATATACATTAAATCATGTAAACTTGTTTTGATTCTATCTATTCATGAAAACCAATATCGGTTAAACCAAAAACCGAAAACCAATAAATATGAAAACTAGAAACAAGTGTGTGTGTTGTGAACCTGAGCATATCACACTATCTAGTCTTTACAAATGGATCTAAAATAAAAACTAAACTATGTATCGAAGTCTTCTTGACGAACTCCGTCTTCAAGTCGACTCGATCCAAACCGTGATCCACCGAGCTTGACTCCAACGAGTGCTATATATGATCTTGTCGCTCGGGCTCTTGAATTACCATGTGAGAAGCTCCAAAACACCTTTGTTGAAGCTAATCACCTACTAATATCTTGGTTAAGAATCTGAAACTAAACATCACAAGAGTATTAGTAAATATAACTATATGAGTTAATCATCATCAAAACTAGAGTGGAAGGCCTCTGGGCCAACACTTATGCCTCCAGACAATTAAAGCCACATGAGAAGAACTACCCAACACATGATCTAGAGCTGGCAGCTGTGATCTTTTCGCTGAAGATATGGAGGCATTACCTGCTAGGTGACCGAGTGTTGATTTACACCAATCACAAGAGCTTGAAGTACATTTTCACTCAGAAGGAGTTGAATATAAGGCAGAGGCGATGGCTGGAGTTGATGGCAGATTATGATATAGATCTGCAGTACCATCTTGGCAAGGTTAATATTGTACCGGATGCCTTGAGTAGGAGACCCGAAGACAACATGGTTGTGCTGCTCACTCAGCAAGAGGAGTTACTCAAGGAGATGAGGCAGCTAGATTTGATGGTGATTCGAAGGGCCAGTGGATCCGTTTAGTTGATAGCATTTCAGATCCAGCCGACATTGATGGAGGAGATCAGAGAAGCACAGAGAGAAGATCCAAGATTGCTGAAGTTCAGGGAACAAGTAGAGGCAGAGCTGAGGTCAGATGTTTGCATACATACTGATGGTGCACTCTATTTCAGGGGTAAAATTTGTGTGCCTCAGGGGGAGATTAGACAGAAGATCTTAGCTGAGACCAACAGCTCAGCTTACTCTATACACCCTGAAGGAACTAAGATGTATCAGGACCTGAAACAACATTTCTGATAGAATGCGATGAAGAGAGAGATCGCATAATATGTGGCGAAGTGTCTAGCGTGCTAGCAAGTAAAGGCTGAACACCAGAGACAAGCTAGATTACTACAGCCTTTGCCAATACCAGAATGAAAGTGAAAGCATGTTACTATGGATTTTGTCACCGCTCTACCCCGCAGTCCAAAGGAGAATAATACAGTATGGGTTGTTGACCGTCTCACTAAGCACATTTCATACCATTCAGAGTGGAACAATCTACGAAGCTTCTGGCAGACAAGTACTTGAGGGAGATAGTTTGACTGCATGGAGTTCCTGTTAGTATTATGTCGGATAGGGACACGAGGTTCAGATCTCGCTTATGGGAGAGCCTTCAAGAGAGTATGGGGACCCGTCTGAAGTTTAGCACATCTTATCATGTAGAGACAGACGGGCAGTCCAAATAGACCATTCAGATCCTAGAAGACATGTTGAGGGCTTGTATGATAGACTTCAAGGGATCGTGGGAAGACCATCTATATTTGGCAGAGTTTTTCTACAATAACTACCAGGCGAGCATCAATACGGCTTCATTCGAAGCCCTATACGGCAGGAGAAGCAGATCACCATTGTGTTGGGATGAAGTTGGTGAGAGAAGACATTTGGGACCATATGTGATAGTACATGCAGTGGACAAGATCAGGACCATCCAAGAGCACCTTCGTGCAGCACAGGACAGACAGAAGAGTTGGGCAGATTCTAATAGAAGACCGTTGGAGTTTCAGGTGGGAGAGCATGTGTTTCTGAAGATATCTCCGACCAAGGGAGTGAACAGATTTGATGCACGTGGGACGCTGAGTCCGAGGTATATAAGCCCATTTGAGATATTGGAGCGAGTGAGAGAAGTGACTTACAGATTGGCGCTACCGCCATCACTGGAAGGAGTGCACAATGTGTTCCATGTGTCACAGCTGAGAAGATATATCAGGAACGAGAGCCATGTATTGGATTATTCAGAGTTAGAGTTGCAGCCAAATTTGTCTTATACTGAGCAACCAATGGCTATAGTGGACAGAAGTGTCAAGACCTTGAAGAATCAGACCATCTCGTTGGTGCTAGTGGAATAGGCATAGTCCGGGAGAAGCAACTTGGGAGCAGGAAGACGTCATTCGTGACCGTTATCCACATCTGTTCGAGCCTTGAGTGGTAATTTTCTCATGAACTCCATCTCTTGTCTTATCAATTCTTTATTTTCATGTTCATCTCCTTTCTTATAGAAATTTCGAGGATGAAATTTTGTTAGGTGGGTAGATTGTAGCACCCCGTTCCCGGGATACGTACCCAGATGCGCGTCCCAAATTTTTTTGACCGTATTGTTTAATTTTATTTCAGTATGTGTTTTTGGGTTATAATTGATTATATTATTGTGTATCGGATCTGGATTCTCAGAACTAAAGTAAGCCCTGACCCGGACCGGGAACCCGATACTAGCCTGTAGCCCGATTTGACCTTTCTGATAGTCCGATTTGACCAATTTCAGTTTCAAACATTATTTTCTAATATTTTATATTTCTCATGATTTTCTAAAATTTTCAGAATTTTTCTGCAAAATCTCCAAAACCGGTGTCGGTCGGCATCGCTGACTGATTCCCAAATTTTTAGTTTTCAAATGAGATTGAATTTTAAAAAATGGCTTTCATGTTACTTCTTAACATTTTATTTTCTACCTAAATACATTTTTTGGGATTTTTCTAAATTTATCAAAATTTGACCGATTCTGATGTCGACCAGTATCGTCGAAAGATTTCAATATTTTTAATTTGAAAATTGCATTAAATTTCTTGAATCTAATTTCACCAAGCATGTTAAAATAATATTTTTTATTTTTGAGAATTTTTTGGATCGTTTCTGAAACAGTCAAATTTTCGCCCTATTAAAATAATAATATTATTTAGGGACAATTTCTTTTCTTACTTTTTCCTTCCCTACTCCCCTACTTTATATCCCAGATATCGTAATAAATTAATTATTTAATAATAAAAATTTTAAACTATTTTCTTTTCCTTATTTTTTTCCTTTTCCTATATTTTCTTTCCTTTTCTTTCTTTTCTTTTCTTCCCTTTGACTTTCCCCCTGCTCTGCTCCCTGTCACAGCCGCCCACCGCCTGCTCCCCTGCACAACCGCCTGCAGCAGCCCATAGCTGCTGCTGCAGCCTCTTTTCCTCCCCTTTTTCATCATTTCAATTTCCTTCTCTATTCTATTTAACCTTCATCTTTTTTTTCCTTTTCATTTCATAATTCAAAAATCTCATCTCCTTCAACAAAACAAACCGATCTCCTTCAACTCTATGGCCGTCATCTCCACCATCATCGCCGCCGCCGCCGGCCGCCCCTAGGCCAGCCATCCACCCCCCACACCCCCTCTCCACTCCACCGCCTCCTTTTCATCCAACCATCACTCCACCACTTCCAATTTCATCAAAATCCACCACCATCACCTCCTTTCCTTCTCCAAAATTCACCACCGCCTCCATCAAATTCACCACTCCAATCACCCCATCATCACCTCCTCCTCCTCCGCTAACTCCCCACCACCTCCAACAACCACCACCAACTACCACCACCACCACCTCCGCCAACAACAACACCAACCAAACAACTCCACCACCCCCCTCCCCAAGGCCGGGCGCGCGCGCCCTTCTCGGCGGCGCCGCAGCCGCTGCCGGACGCCTCCCCCCACCCTCCCGTTCTTCTTTCTTTCTTTCTTTTCATTTCTCCTTTCTTTCCTTTCCCTAAATAAACCCACTTTTCTCACATACCTAAAATATTCATCCCCTCATTCTCAAATTACTACCCTACATTTGCAACCATACCCTCCCCTTTTAATTCTATTCTTTTTCTAAAAATACCTTATTTTCTCTCTCCCCCCTATAACTTTCTCTATCCTCTCTCATTTCCTCTTTAATAATTATATAAATATTTATATTTATATATTTTAATATATATTTATGGGCTAGTGGCTTGCTCGCACCCGTTCGCGGATTTCTCGGATATTTACCGCTATTTCATTCCGGTTTCAGGCGGGTACATTTCTTGCTTTATTTTCATCATTTCGTGTCTAATAATTATTATCTTGCTTTTAATATATGATGTCTCTTCATGCAAGTTAGTATATGTTATATAAGTGATTTATAAAATTATCATGTTTTATAAATAGTTGCCGGCCGTTATTATACTTTATCAAACCGGTATTATACCGGGTATACCTAGATCTGCTCCCGCTTTATTTGACTTCGCATAGCTAATTAAAAGATAAATTTATTATTATAAATATGGTTGTGAAGAGTTTGAAATGTTTATACCGTTCTCCTGTACCATGTTACGTGACCGGCTGATATCTGATATTTGAAGTTGTGACTTTCACCGATATATTAGTTACCTGATCCTGACATGTATACACCTGATACTTGCCAAGCTATATTTGACACTTGATATATTATATTTGATACCTGATCTACGACACTTGATATCCGACACCGACACTTGATATATTATATTTGATACCTGATCTACGACACTTGATATCTGACACCGGCACTTGATATGTTATATTTGATACCTGATCCACAGCACTTGATATTAGACACCGGTACTTGATATATGTCATACTTGTCACCTGATCCTGACCCCTGGTATATGACACATGATAACCCTTACTTGATATGCTTTCATGTGGTACAAGTACATTGACTTGACATCGTGACCTTGACCGGACACTACCACCCCTTATACCTGTATTATATGACATATTCATGACTTTCACTTTTACGGGGACTTGACATGATTATTATATTATTACCAGATATTTGGTACTCCTGTACTCCTGAACTCTTGTATACTTGAACCCCTGAAATAGAGAGGCTCCTGACATTACTCCTGATATTATACTCCTGTTGACCCCCGTAATAGGATAGCTATGGATATTGGACTTTTGAGAATACCCTGTGGACTTTATTATTTGACACTCTATTATATTTAAACAACTTACACCGGGACGGAGAAAATTGATAGGTATCGATATAGCTCCTGTGTTTATGGTGGTCATACATATGTTGTACAACTAATTCCTGTTGGATTCGACCTGGAGGCCACCAGGCGCTTCCAAGGGGTGTACTGACACCCCTACCCCCTTGCCTGCCTGCCAGGATGCTATAATCCCCTGGGTATATCCCTGCGAGGAACGGTGACACTCTATTCCTGTTCGGGCGTATACTAAGACCTTCGGGCATATAGTAAGTCTCGGTACCTAGCGGTACGTTCTGGCTCAATACCGGATACTCCTGGACCGTTGTCCCGGACATGCACGAGACCCATTCTAAACATGGTTCATCGTTCCCTATCAATTTTCAATAACCAACCTCGCTTGACTTCTATGCGAAAGTATATGGCACTGGCCATATATCGAAACATACAAATTGTACGAGTCTTAATAATAACTTGAAAATTTAATTTCATATATTTTGTTCATTCCTTATTTACTATACATTGTTGTTATTCCATACTTGCTGATTTGATTACATGATATTTGATCCGCTATACTTATTATTGCTTACTTGCCACTTGGCTTCTTTTTATACTCGCTAGGTTGCCCACTAACAACCCTGAATTTGTATGTTCAGATTTAGCAGGTTGGTCCGAGGTGGACCCTTCAGCTGAGGATCATGCCTACTTCGAGGAGCAGGCGGATCAGCCGTAACTTCATCCCGTCTTTCCCGTTCGCGAGATTCTCTCTTCCAGCTCGTGAATCCTTATCTTTTGTACCTTGTACAGTCTACTTTTGTACTACCTGATGATGTAATATTTATGTAATATTATGTCACAGTCTGTGATGACTGAGTACTTGTATAATTTTATGTTGGAATGTATAACACCACGTATTTCCGCACTCTGATCCATGTATTATGTTGTATTGATGCTTAACGTACATACGCGATGGTATCATCGCCCTGAGTACGTACGTCGCAGTGGCATCCTAGTACCCGCCGATCGGAACGCCACACTTGTGATGAGGCCCAACTAGGGGAATGGATAGGGAATGACCTAACTTTTACGTGGTCTGCACGTCTGGCCTTTGGTCGGAGCATACTGGGGAGAAGTTTGAGTTTGACTCCCTTTTCTTCCCTTGCAGCAAGCATGTAGCAAGAGCATAAGGGTATCGACGCCGGCTCTGGCATCAGGGACCGATCCCTAGGTGCCGCCTCCTTATCCGTCTCCACTCCAGAGTTATAGTCTTAGCATTGGTATCCTCCTTCACCCTGCAGGCTTTGGTCTGCAACTTGATCGAGGTTCTCTTTGCTAGTGGTCTTCCTGAGAGTTCTCAATATCGTCGCTCATCCAGCCCTTGTGGATTGTTTGCTTAGGAGTCATCACCAGGACGCAGCCAGGGACGCGACAATAGGCGCCTCTGCTTTTTCGCTCAGGAAGAACGCATATATGCAAAACCAAGACTTGTACTAGTATCACATTTGTTAGATACACCCACACTTTTTAAGAGGAGGGATATAATCCATAAGCTCTGCAATACATAGAAAAAATAATCAATGATAGTGTTGTTCAAATCTTGTATTATCTATGATTGCGATCTCTTTACTCCATAGGAGCTATCTCGCTTTGTAGCCCTTGAAATGATTCGATGTGTGGTCTCCTGGCGGGGCCTGTTAGGGGATTCACAGTTGAAGAGAAACCCGCCTGCTGGGCGAGCTCCCGTCTTCAAGTGAATCCCTGGGGAGTAATCGTTAGGGTGTAAAGGTCTCATGTAAGTTGTAAACTCATTCGGGAGGGCATCAAGGGTGTAAAGGATCCGTTATAGGCTGCGCCCGAGCAGTTATCAGGGAAGAATGCATCTTTCAGGAGTTTTCTGAGTGGTAACTGTCAGGGTATAGAGGACCATATAGGTTGCTGGCCCGCTCGGGCAGTCATCAAGGTGTTATCCCATCATAGACTGGACCGGAACAATTTATCAGACAAAACTTCATCTTTTAGGAGTTTCCCGAGAGGTAATCGTCAGGGTGTGGAGGACCCATATGGATTGCGGGCCTGCTCAGGTAGTCAATCAGGGTGTTGTCCCGTCATAGGCTGGACCTAAACAGCCAGCGTGGGCGAGCCTCCATTTTTCAAGTGGCTCGTCGAGGGGTGCCCTCAGGGTGTAGAGGACCCGCAGAGCTGCGGGCCTGCTTAGGCATTCATCAGGGTGTTATCTCATCATAGACTGTACCCGAGCAGCCGGCGTGGGCGAGCCTCCTATCAGGTGGCTCCCCGAAGGGTTCCGTCAGGGTGTAAAGTACCCGTATAGGCTGTGGATCTTCTCGGGTGGCCATCAGGGTATATCCCATTATAGGCTGGCTCCGAGAGATCGACACGGGTGAGCCTCCATCTTTCAAGTGGCTCCCTGAGGGGTGTCGTTATGGGTGTAGAGGACCCCTATAGGCTGTGGATCTGCTCGGGTGGCCATCAAGGTATATCCCATTATAGGCTGGCTCCGAGAGATCGACACGGGTGAGCCTCCATCTTTCAAGTGGCTCCCTGAGGGGTTCCGTCACGGTGTAGAGAACCCGTATATGTCGTGGATCTGCTCAGGTGGCCATCAAGGTATATCCCATTATAGGCTGGCTCCGAGAGATCGACACGGGTGAGCCTCCATCTTTCAAGTGGCTCCCTGAGGGGTGCCGTTAGGGTGTAGAGTGTTGGATTTGAAGAATATATATGAATCTTCGAGATGAATTATGGCAAGATCCGTTGATCGAATCAACTGGATGATGGTTGGAGTGTGTTCTCCTTCCATTGGTGATGATCGTGGTATATTCACATGTTCAATTCTGACTTCGAATGAATGAGATATTCAAGTACAAAGATTGCCTAATTCAAAGCCAAATGGGACTAAAGTTAGCTACAAGTATTTAGTCCCACATTGGCCATGGGATGGAAGCTTATGGAGTATAAATAGAGAAAATTGAGAACAAAGGGCGTGCCCTTTGGGTACTTGGAGTTTTCGCGCGCGAAAAGGAGGGAACTATGCTCGTACGTGCGTGCGC
>JAVJIF010021243.1:0-61451 GCA_038442645.1 Agave tequilana
TCTTGCAGGGAAAAGTCAGTAAAACCTGCAGGCATGTTATTTGAGGATGGGAGGAGTTAGATCTGAAAGCGGCAAATACGATCCATTATGTTTCGCACCAAGGTCATGTACAACTGATGGATGAAGAAACGACTACGAGTTTGTGGTTAAGGTTAGAAACATTGTATATGACAAACAACCTCTCCAACAAGCAATATTTGAAGAAACAACTATATAGGCTACACATGAATGAAAGGACAGTGGTATGTGGAGCATCTGAACTTCTTCAATAAGATTATCAACGAGTTACTAACTGTTGATGTGAAGACTGACGAGAACAGGTGTTAATACTTCTCAGTTCGCTTCTGGAGTTATACGTTCATATCGTAACTATCATGCTCTATGGAAAGGAAATCTTATCTTGGAGGAGGTCACGTCAACTCCGTTATCAAACTAGATCAAAAAAGACAAAAATCAAGATGAGAATGAAGGTTCAAGTTTGGTGATCATGGAAGGAAAGGATAAAAAAAAGTTTGAGTTCGTCGAAGACAAGTCATTTTTGTCACAAGGAAGATCATTGGAAGAAAGAATGAAGCACCGACAAGAGTGGTTGAAGAAGAAAGGGCAAACTGTGGAGACAGACGTAGCAGAGGGTGTGTCATACACTTATGTGTTAACGGCTTTCATAGATAACACTTCTACGATAAGGACTGAATATTAGATTTTAGAGTGCGGTTCATGTATGTTCCCAGAAGGAGATGTTCAACTCCTTGTTGCGGAGGAAGGGACTGTTAAAATGGTGGATGGCTCGGCTTGCGAGGTCATCGGCACTGAGATAAATAATGTTACAGGTAGAGATGGGATGATGCGTGCTCTGGAGGCGGTTTGGTATGTTCCGGAGATACGATACAATCTAATATTTATAGGGTGCTCGACTCAGAGGGATGCCAGATTCAAATGTAACACAGAGTCGTCATGGTTAGCCAAGGAGAGGGTAATTCTGAAGGAGAGAAGTGTGGAGAAATATGCAAGTTGAATGAAGAAAACTCAGTTCAAGGTAGAGTTTCAATGACAAGCTTGAAAGGAAGCTCATCGCGAGGTAGAGCTTCAAGAAAGACTGTCTCGCGACGTGAACCGAGTCAAATGTTACAGAAAAAGAAAGGACACATTCGGGCAAAGCCCGAGATGACCCAAGACATGACAATGAATCAACCAAGGCTCCAGGGATCGGGGTAAGAATAAAAGTTTCACTGTACGGTTACAATCTCAGGAAAAATTCTAAAATTTCCAATGTATTCTGTTAAATGCTTGAAAAACAAATCAAGGTGGATATTGTTGTGAAATTACTTTGTTTTCAATAGGAGGTGATGGTCAAAGAAGATCTAATCAAATTGGAGAAGAAAAAAAAAAAACTTAAAACAGAAGCAGATTAAGAAAACAGTGTGGCGATCGATAGGCCTAGCAACCGCACACAATAACGATCGACAGGTATGTCAATTGCACTCAACATGGAAAAAACGCGGCTCAGATTTTTGACAGGCAGTAGACACTGCCGCTCAGGCCCGTCGACAGCCGCCAGGTCTGTCGATAGCCAGAGACTCAGAATTGAATTCAGGTTTTCTTTTCAGGCACGTCCAGGATTCGTTTCTGGTGGACTTCGAATAGAAATCAAATTCTATTCATTGAAGGATATGTTTATAGATTGATAAAAGAAATCAACTCCTACAAGGATTGATCAAGTTCTTCAAGTATCCGACGACCATCTCATAGTTCGAATAAGATTTATATTGCAAACTCTATAAATAAAAGTTTGTAACCTAGTTTATTGTAACACAAGGAGAATAAAGAAAGCCAATGCAAAGAAAGGAGTAAGTGACGGTGCAAAGAGAGAAAAAATACTCTTGTAATCTAGAGGAATTTAAAGGGAAAGTGAATATTCTTGTAGGGAATCAAGAAGGTTAGATCTCTTGTACTAAGTTTATTAATAAAATTCTCTCAAGTTTTCTCTCCCCGTTGACGTAGGCCGGGTTTGGCCAAACCACATTAAGTTCTCGTGTTATTTTTTTTTGTCTTGGTGTTGCTACTTTGCTTTATTAGTTTTCTTTTGCAAGTATTACATATTACCACGGTTCTGTAACGTCGATCACGATATTGGGTGCACAACACTTGGTGTCGTAACTTGATTATTGGTGTGGTCTCAACACAAGATATAAATAGTACACACAAACTAGAGTACCATGTCCGGTATTTGTTTCCGACCCGACATGGCCTCACGACACAAGCATCCGTGCTAAGGAAACTGTACAGACATAGGGGGAAAAAGAAACAAAACCAGAAAGAAGTTTCTTTTTTCCTTATTTTTTCCTATTAGCTGTGTAGGCCATGGTGAGACTTAGACTGGAGGCAGGGGATGCTTTTCCAGTAAATAGTATATGTATCATTGAATTTTCATTCTACAATCTTCCAACTCTTATCTTCTGCAGACAAGGTGGATCGCCCCGTCAGCACGTCCATCTACTTCTTGCTCCCATCGGATGTGTATCACGCCTCCATCGTATCCCATGCGCTGAAACCTGGCATTTTTACATGGGAGAACCCCTCACGGTAACCACTTTCTATGGACTCTTTGCCCGAAATACTGCTGTGGCTACTCAAATTTTATATGTTGACATCATTCTGTTTGTTTGTAACTAAAAAACAGGTGTTTGAGCTTCACGATGATGGTCACATCGAGCTGACGGTCCTTGGCAGAGACTTGGATGCTGGGCACCGGCCCCAGTACACCGTGCCTCCAAATGTGTGGTTCGGCTCGTTCCCTTCTTTGGACGTCACGTCATTTGCCAACGATGGCAGTGTTCTTGCCAAAGCTCAAGCAAGGGACGGTGACCTTCATTATTCTTTGGTGGGTTGCACCTGTGCTCCAGCGTTCCAGTTTGATGACTTTGAGTTGGCCACATTCAGTGAGCTCATCGGTCTCGCTCCCAAGGTCGAGCCTTTTCTCAAATACCTGACCCAAAATGGCTGAAGTGATGCACGTATCGGCTGAAAGTAATGCACATCATTTTTCTTGTTTTGTAGAACTGTTATGGACGAGGTTATTCTTATGCCATTTTGGGTGTTTTATGAGGTACAAATGGACGATCAGCAGTCATGGGCCTTATGTTTCTCATGTATGTGTGACGTGCACTTCGAAATATAAAGTTTGCAGTATTATCTACTTTTCTCTGCTCTAGTTTTCTTTACTCTCAATGAGATCGAGCTGATAACATCTTTAGTTTCCAGTCAGAAGAACAAACTGAAAGTAGGCCTGAACTGCTAAGGTTCCATGCATTACTAACAGCTGGTGCATGAAGCAAACTGAATTGAGCATCAGCTACACATTGAAGTACTGCCAACATTAAGAATTTCCCAGCAAATTCTTAGCAGTCTTTATTACCAAATTGGTTTGGGAAATATGCGCCCTAATTTCACTGGTACAATCAAACACTCAGACATTCACCAACGTTTTAAAAGGAAAATTTGTAATACATTCATTCATTAAAACTATTATCCAAGTCCTAAAGATTACAGTTTTACGAGGGGAGAATGGAATACGATGACAGGGAACTACGTTAAAACAGAGCCTACAAGAACGCGGGAAAAAAAAAAAAAAAGAACACAATCAGAGGACCGCTCTGCTCGCAGCTGAGACCAGTGCAATGCCTTGTATCTGTAAAAAAATCGCTGATCGCAATGAGCCGTGCAATGGGAATTGCCATGGATTTAGTTCATCCTCTTGCGATGCACCATTACTCCCTTTTGTCTTCTTCGATGTCCCCATTGTGTGAGCCAACCGCAGCTAAGCTCAGCAATGATTTTGTATCGGTTGGTTGGGAAGAACTCCTGCTATCATTTAACGGAATGGTCCTGGCTTTATCAGCGAAAGGGTAGTTTCATCTCGGTCGAAGTCTTCAGTTCCATCACCAGAGTAGGCATATCTAATAGCAAAATGGGAATTATTGTAAGATTTCGTAAATGAGGGTACCATTTGCAAGTGAACCTAAAAAGAACTTAACCTAGCCATTTAATTGGCAGTACAGAGCATATGATTGGATTTGTCAGAATCTACTCAAACCAATATCCATATTCAAATCCGATTACTTAAGTAAAATACTAAAATTGTATCAGATACTTAAATTTAGGTTGAATATATTTATCAGAATCTACTCAACCATAATCTAAGCAAATCTAATTCTAATCCAACTTAAATCTTGCAAGAAAGGTCCCTAAAATTAGAAATTAAAACAAATTTCAATGAAGGTTCTGATCAGTTTCTAATTTCAAGAATATTTCTTTCAAAATTTCAGTTGAATGAATTGCTAAGATTTTTAATTTGGTTTAGGTTGTGGTTGAAGACAATACCAAACAAATCTGACCCAATTTAAGAAGAGATAAAAGATAACGCTGCTGCTATAGCGACAATGTGGACTGGACAATAACAATATTTAGATTAGTACATTAGTTGGTTACTAGTTACTCAGTTGTCTAGGTTTGTCCTATGCTATTTTGGAATAGAAAAGTCAAGGGCCATTCTCATCCACGTAAATCCTATTAAGGGCTAGCGATGAAGGCTCTAACCAATTTCGGTGAAAGAATCGTGATTTGAGTTGACTTCTGCTAAGGCTGGGTCCTGGCTATCTTCTACCTTACCTAACCTATCATTGTTTGTTTTTTTTCCCTTTTCTTTCCTTCATCGGGTTTCACTAACATAAGTATCAAGACCTAGGTACACACTGTTGATATAAATCTAGACGGGAATCTTGGTGTGAAAGATACAATCAATGGTCTAAAAGAAGTATGGGGGGTCGAGAAGATGCATGCTATAAGTATAGGCAAAGTTTTTGATTGGTAAAACATCATTGTCTTGTGTATACTTAAGCTGTCTAAGGAAATAATTTTAAGAGTGAATTACTGCACCTAGATTCACGTAAATTTTCAACAGATTCACAAGTATGCTAAATATAAGAAAGTCACCAATGAACATATGGCAAAGAGTAAAAGGTTCATCCAGGCACTAGAAAGACGAATCATCTCCTAAACCACAGTAAGGTTTCTGTTATATGATGTCAAATCTATTTCCATTGTTTAAATTTAGATATAACATGATTCTAAAAACAAAATAGATGAAAATAAATAAAGTTTCCCAGTAAGAATATTTATGGAGCAGGGCTTTACCTCATTGAGTTCTGAGAGGGTGCCCAAAGAGCACAGATCACACAGAGAAGAGAAAAGGAAAGGACCTGCCAAAATGCCGGAATTATCCAGGCACTCTGCCACCGCTCGTTGTACACATCAGTCGACTTGAAATACAGCTGCATTAAGACAGTCATGGGTTACTCGTAATGGGCACTCAAAAAACTAACCATTTATACAGATTCACACAAATCAGGTATATAAATATACAGCCCAGAATAATAACAAGAAAGTGTTGGATCTCAGACTTTTGAGGTAGTCAAAATAAATATATTATAGCCTCCGTTGTTAAAATAGCAACAAACAAATCGAGATAGATTTGTGTCGTTCTACGACATCTGAGTGCAAGATCCACTCCATTGAAGTTGATCTACATTATTTCAAGTAACTAAAATAAAAAAATCATGTATTTTGAATACTTTTTGCCCGTCCATCAAGTAGGTGCAAAATGGACGACTGAAAATAACATATTGCTTAGATCTACATCTTAGACATACAAATTCTCAATCCAACCATTTCATCATGATCTAAACACTTAAAAACCCTCACACGCTAATTTTTGTTAGATTTTAAATATTTTACACCGTTAAGCTTATCAACTCACTATTTTGGCCGTCTATTTTGCGCCTACTTGATGGATGTGCAAAAAGTATTCAAAATACATTATTTTTTATTTTTAGTTACTTGAAATAATATAGATCAACTTCAACGGACTGGATCATGTACTCGGATGTTGTAAGGTTGTATTTGAGTGGGAAAGATTCTGCCTCGATCCTTTCAAAATGACACAAGTCTATCTCCAAACATATCCTCTTTTAATCTCCTTTTTACAAACATGTCCTCTTTTAATCTCTCCACTATAGTTATTTGGACTATCCCCGTTATTAACAAACATATACTCTTTTAATCTCCCAACTATAGTTATTTTGGTCTATCCCTGTCCTCCCCGCTCCTTCAACTATTACCCTCTCATTCCTTCTATTAGGCACAATCATTAGCCTATTTTGCACATGCCCAAACAATAGAGAAGGGTGGCTGCTCATCTTGTCTTGAACCTAAGCCAAGGCAGTTATTAAACTTAATTGCCAAAACATAATCACCACTTGTATGCAGTAACACTTTCAGACCATTGCAGGGATATTACCAGGTCCTGCGACTCCAATTTCATTCTCCTCAAAGCATCTTTATCTTTACCACTAATTTTTGCGACTTATAGTTTCCTAGCACATATTGACTCTACTGAAGGTTCTCCCATGTGATTCCAGTTAAACAACTAGTGAAACTAACTCCTCAGCATTATTTTTTTCCTGTCCTTTTATTAAGACTCTTCGGCCCAGGCCTCTCCTCTGCCTTCCTCGTATTAGCCAGTTCATTCATTTCTATCTCTCACCCTTTAGTCTAACTTCTAATAGATATTATCATATGCTTTGGATCATCCTCTCTATACACTTTTCTTACATTTCCCAATCTTTCCACTCTTCCTACTGTCGGGTCACAAATTGCACCCTAAAGGGGTTATCCTTTAGAATGGATAGGAAGACAGATAGAAATTATTTTATGGGTGTATCCCAAAGATTCCTGCTGTCAAAATAGAGATTTTTATTTTTGGGTTCAGTATCTCCAACAAACTCAAGAGTCTATTGTTAATTACGCTTTGAGATTGTAGTTTCAGTTTCCGACCCTCTCGAGGTCATGTCATGTGTCCATCCAACACCAAACAGACGCGTAACACGTGGCCGCTTCCATAACCTCTGAGCAGGAGTTCTCATTCAATTCAAACTCCGAGCAGTTGAAGTGGTTAGAAGAAAGAGATAAAATCACAGAGTATCCCTATCTCTAAGTCAAATCTCCATTTGAACTCGACAGTTACAGCTCGAGAACATATCAACCACATCAACAGCCGGAGGCAGACTACCAGATAAAGAGGAACTCTCGCTCAACCAATTCAAATCAGGATGTTCAACTCTAACAGCCTCTGAGATAAGCGGTTAAATATTTAAACGGAGCTAGACTCTGCAGCCTTTATAAATAGTAGATCACTTCTAATGTGCTGAGGATGACCAATTGAGCTCAGAAACCCTAGCACACCAGAAAAAACCCCATTGTAATTGCCATTATTATAGTGAAATCTTTCTCTTTATGTGTGTGTGTGATTTTTTTTCCTTTGGGGGTTTTCACGTAAATCTCATTGTTTGTGTTGATTTTTCTGCGATTTGATTTGCCCATCTTCATAATTTTGGTGCTTGGATAAATTCCATAGGAAATTACCCACAGTAGAGATGAACCAAATGAACCTCCGATTAATGGGTTATAAGATTTGATATGAACTCTAATATATTAAAATTAACTCTTGATTTTAGATTATTCTTTTTGGGATGAAATGGTAAGTTTTTATATGCGGACGAAAAATGTCTTTTGATATTTTTTGATACATGAGTGGATTTCGCCCATACGGAGAGGACTTCCTATTGGGATATGAATTTGGGATTTAGCAAGTAGGTAAACTTATGCGTAGTAGTACTTTAGAAAGCAGCCAATGATAGGAGTTAAGCTCAAAATTTTCTCAAGCATTTACGCTTATTAACATAGAGCAGTTAAGCTCAAATTTTTTTCGAGCATTTACGCTCATTAACATCAAGCAGTCAGGCTCAAAGTTTTCTCGAGCAGCTACCCTCATTAATAACGAGCGGTTAAACTCAAATATTCCTGAGCATTTATGCTTATTATTCTAAAGTAATTAAGCTCATTCTGGAGCAATAAAGCTCATCGTTCAACCAAGCTTTCAGACTTGAAACTTATATTTGGTTTCATCAAGCAAGCAAAACTCCAACACGCATGAATTCAATCACATAAACTATTGGACCTTTAATTTGGGTTCAAAATATGGCTAAGAATTCTAACAAAAACAAAAGAGGGGTACAAATGAAAAGAGAGCCCGACCATCATCTCATCTTCCTCCCTCTCCTTCTTCCTCCATTGGATGAAAAGAAGAAAGGAGGACATGGCGGCGCAACAAGAAAAGAAACTAGCGTTTCGAAGCAAGATTTCCTCCCAAGAACTCCCTCTATTTATAGACGGACGAGAAGCTCAACCGCCTCTTATTCAACTTCTCAATCCCTCAAAAGTCGGCTCACGGTTCCGAGATTTTCGATCAACAAAATCGGCAGAAGATTAACTGTTGATGTCATAGTGCGAAGCCCTAAAATTCCAGTCATAATTACACTAGAATTTGAAAAGATGCATGGCTCAGCCTTTTAGGAGATCCAGTACCCAATGTGACAACTATCAGTTAGTTGTGCAATCATCAATTAATTCCGGAAGATCCGCTGCGATCCGAAGAGATTCGCTGCACTAACTTCATGATGAGTTCTAAAGCATCCACTCCACCCAACTTCGCATCCCCGACTTCCCTTCCACAGGCTCTGCGACAAGCGAGGAAGCAAGGGAGATTTGTAGTGGTCAAAATTTGACCACAGGCACGACTATAACACATGTCCAAGCTACCAAGAGCTTTTTCGAGACATCTACAAGTCCCTGAATCCATCACGGATACTCCGCCTCTCCTGGCCTTCCCGGGGCTACCCCCGTTCCAAAGGCACCTAATCCAGAACCATATCCGCTACATCCAACCTTCCCGAAGTCAACTTTCGTCTCGAAGATCCTTCCATGCCGGAGTCATCTTCCACTATTCTGAGGTCCTTTCCACCTTCCGACATGAATGCCCCAACTCCAAACCCAAGGTTCTCAACAACAACCCACCGAAATCTCCGCTTACTATTACGCAACACTATCATCCCCACGTTGAAGATGTGTAATACCCCTCCATTAAAGCGAGCGGCTATACATGATATCAGATTTCCCGACATGCAATCCCGACTAATTAGCGCCAACAATCATGACTGTTATAACAAATCCAACACGTGCAGATCGTGCAGTTACAATCATTCACAAATTTCGCCCCCATGCTAGCATCCATGTTAGACACATATGATTCTTCTTCTCCTAAGAGATGTGGATCGATCGCTTCCCTAATCATCATAGCATACACACACACCACCACTACACTGGAAGTTTTCATATTCCAGTCCATCATTCCGCTACACTAGCAATTTCTCGTGCTAGTCCAATCACCACGCTAACAGTTCACTATGCTAGTCTAGTCCATCAATACACTGGAAGTTTTCCTGTTCTGGTCCACCATTACACATCGGCAGTAACCCTCTGCTCGATCCACTCACATTTTCATTTCGATTACTGATTCTCACGCCCAAGTGTCTTAGGTCGGCACCACAGTTGTATTGTTAACCTGAAATGTGTCTTCTGTGTGTGTTCTGATAGGTAACATCTCCGGTAAGCGACCATACTTCACTTGTGGTAGGTTTAATTCATGTAAGCTAGTTTTTATCCACCATAAATATCATGGAGAGTAGCATTAAAATTCAAAAGTGGAAATTTGATCAAGAGCAAAGCAGGAAGGATTCAGCAATAATGATTATCAAGTATCTATTAACGTGAAGGATAATGAGTGGTTTGAAAACTTTTGCAATGGACTAAATCCAAACTTCAAGTTTAGATCTAGAAATACTATTAGATCTGATGTCTTTCTTGGCATAAAGAACAAAAAGAGAACCTTTATAGCTATTTGGATTGACTCCCTTGTAGAGTTACTTTCACTACTGATATTTGAACATCTGATCATTTTGATTTTGCATATACTTGCTTGACCATGCATTTTATCAATAATAGTTGGTAGCTGAAAAAGAAAATACTCGCATATAGAGAAGTTTCATGCCCTCATGATGGTGAAACATTATTTAAGTTTATTTCTAAACAATCTTAGAATGCAATTTGAAAAAAAATGCGTGATGGTAGTTGATAATGTCTCTCTTAATGACTCTATGGTCAAACATTTAAAAATATGGCTTCTTGATAAATCACTCTTTCCTTTATGTGGTGACTTGCTTCATGTTAGATGTAGTGCTCACATCCTTCATTTAGTTGTTCAAGATGGATTGGCAAACATTCATAGGCCTCTTACAAAATCCAGGAAGCTAAGATACTTGAAAAGATCAGCTTATGTGATGCAAAAGTTTGAACCACACTTAATCAATGTAAGCTCAAGGGTCGTAAAAAAGTTGCTATGGATGTCCAAACTAGGTGAAATTCAACCTTTAAAATGCTTGATATAGCAATATCTTTAAAGAAAGCTTTTGGGCGGTTGGAGTAAATAGATAAAAATTATAAGTATAGTCCATCAGAAGAAGATTAGAAAGTCATAGTTGTTGTCCGTGACTGCTTGAAACTTTTTATGATGCAACTTGTCATTTTAGTGGTACTAATTTTCCAACATCAAATATATTCTTTCTTGATATTTGTCTTATCCAACTTGAATTAAAACGACGAAAAATAGTCCATATGAATTTATACGGAGGATGGTTGGTCCAATGGAGGAGAAATTTGCAAAATGTTGAAAAAAATGTAGTTTGGTGTTGGCTATTGCAGTGGTGCTTGATCCAAGGTTTAAATGGATTTGATGAATTATTATTATGAGCAGATTTATGATTTTGAAGTTGAACATCATATTGAAAGGATTTGTAGTACATTTCAAAATCATCATGCACTTTTTATAATTGTTGATACATCAAAAGTTGTCATGACACTTGATTTTTTTTTTTGGTAATTAGATGAAATTGTTGCTAGCTCCATGTCTATGCACGAATAGTGTTTTGGTTCTTGGTAAGTTCTAAGATTCTGAATAATTTTCATATTTTCTCAAGTTCATAAAATTTGTAAATATTTGTACTCACATAATTATGTTTTGAGACATGGATTGGGAGTTTTAGAATCTATCTAAAGTGTTGTATTTTGATGAAAACCTGGAGCACTACAATTAGCATCAAGAATCTAGCATCAGAAATGGATTTTGAACCATTGGAGTGCTTTTGTGGGAGTCATGGATTGAGAATTTTTTGATGAAAACATGTAGTGTTTTTTTGTCTTGGTTTGAACCTATGTATTTGGATTCTATGCTGTTAAACTTTAAACTTGTATTGGTGTTTGAATCTATGTTTTTTGAAAATGTTGTTAAACTTTGTATTGGTGTTTGAATCTATGTTATTATGTCTGTTGTTGGATATTTGAAGTTTTTTTTGTTGAATTAATCATATGAACTTGTGTTAGTGCAATAATATGTAGCTATTGTGAGTATTTTTAACCTTTATTTCTAGAAATTTGAAATGAACATGTTAGAATCTAATGGGGTAAGGTCAGGTAATCGGGTCTCGAGCTGTCACTAAACAAGACATGTATGGGAACAATTGTTCTGAACACGTGGGTAATTGGGTCAGGTCTGCTACCAGTAATGGTAATGGGTCCAGGTCTGATAACTACGGCACCTGCCCCGAACCCGACCGCTTGACAGGCCTGTGTATGAGTGTATCACAATTTACCACTTTGTATACTTCTACTTAGACTCACAGATTCAAGACTGCTCTTATATCTCTTGCTTATTAGAGAATACACTGTTTCCTGCATCAACATACCTTCTTTCAAATGTCATGTAAAAGACAATAATAATACCTCATAGCCGATCCAACCAACTGATACAACAACAGCGACACCCAACGCATTTGTGAATTTCCTGTATATATCTAGCTTGGCCATCAGTCTTCTTGCCTGTCACCAAAACGATTCACTTTACAGTCTTTGTATTAAGCAGGTCCCTAGAAAATTGCATAGATATCCTAAAAAACATTGCAAACAATAGAGAAAGCTGATGATAAAGATACAAAAAAGATAAAGTAGCATTTGGCTCAATTCAGAGTGTACCTGGAGTTTGTCCAGTGTTTTAGAGAGGGAAGTAAATATCCAAAGGATGAAGAATGCATCCAGAATTGCTACCGGAAGAACCAAGAACAATCTTGCCTTTCCAGAAAGATCACTTACAGCACCGACATTCTCCACCAATTCAAGAACCTCAGACGCTAGAAAAAATGTTCCGCCAAGCATGAGGACCTTAGAAGTAAAACCACCTAATGTAGGCCTCACAACTCCAAACCCCATAGAAACCATGAGCATGACTACACGTGCTACTGTTCTTTTAATGGTACCAAATGTTACTGCCCAAAATGTGATACCCCTAGGTCGCACTCCAGTTTTATTGAATTCGACATATTCAAAGTACCATAAAGTCATCTCAAACATGCCTAATGCAATTACAACCGTGATAAAGTTCTGGAGTGGAAGGACCTCTCTCCAAAACTTTGCATACTGAGAGAACCAAAAGATCGCAAGTATCACAAATGCAAGAGACATGAATCCATAGAAATTCATGAGAGGAGCCATCCTACCAGGTAGGTAGCCAGTGGGGTTCTTCCAGATAGTCTTTCCTTCAACAACCAGGCCGTCAAGTTGTGGGTCACAGTACATGAAATACAGATTATACATCCCCGTTTTGGTTACTGGAATAGTTTTAGGGGAAGGGTTGCAATGGATCTGTTCCTTCAAAAGTAGCAGCAAGCAGTTGTGGCCAGTCAGGATTCTGGATGGAGGGCCGGTAAATGAGTGTGCCTTCAGCACAAACTCCTAATTTTGCCAGATCAGGAGTGCAACAAATAGCTTTCTGACCACCATAGGCTGACCCCCCAATCGTCTCCCTGTCTTCTACTTCAAAAATAATGGCCTGTACCTTCATGGTGTTGGTACTTTTAGAGGCCTCAGCAGCTTCCTCTGTTCTTCTGAAAGAGATCTTCTCAAAACTGACATCAAGATGAGGAGAAGAGAAAATCATGAGTGCTGATAAGTGTAGCTATTATATATAGCCTACTAATACTATCTAGGTTACTAAGCTGTGAGTTTGAAATAACCAGAATAAATAACTTCAATTGTAATGTGCACTGTTAACTAAAAGTTAGTTCCCTGATTACAAGTGTGTCACATTGAAATCACTAGGAGATATAGCTACTATCACAGTGTCAAGTTTCGATTGACCTGATATGTAACGTCCGGGTTATTAAACCTTGAATTAATATTTTAATATTGGATTAATGAGATTTCTTCAGAAATTGATATGACAGTTCAATTAATTGTTTTGGTGTGAAACGAATTTCGGTAATTCATCAGGAGAAATTTGGAGTGAAATTGAATTTTATAAATCATACCGGATCAATTGATATGAGAAATATTAATATCTATATATATAATTGTATACTGATATAAATGTGTATGTGTAACACTTGAGTGTTTTAAATCTTTATTTATTCTTTATATTTCTGAATTTTAGATTATCCCGATAATGAGGATCGGTAACCCTTATACTGAAAATTTTTCCTAAATTATTTATTAATTTGTTAACTCTCCTTTTAAAGGGGGATTTTGATTAATTCCAAGCTTGTGGGGCCACTTCGGTATTTAATATAGGAGACTTGTGTGCATGTGTATTTCATTTAGCCATGTACCATGAAATACATGAATTGAAGTTAATATCAATTTTAATTATTTAGAGTGGTTGGGAGTCGGTGGAGTTATAAGGTAAGGGGGAGATGGGGTAGAAGTATGGGGGAATTTTATTTATATATATTTAATGAGAGGAATTTATCTCTCATCTCTCTCTCAAAAAGCTCTCTCTCTCTCCCTCTCTAAAAATCTCTCTCCCTCTCTCTAAAGATTCCTTTCTCTTTTTCTCTCTAGGATTCCGGCCGGCCGGTGGCGGTGCAAGGGGGAGGGCGGCGGCCTAACGGGCATGGCCATCGCGCACAGGCGGGGGCAACAGCCCCATCATCATCATCATCATCTCTCTCTCTCCCCCTCCCTTGCTCTCTCTCTTTGTTCCCTTTCTCTCGCTGACCGGGGGCCAAAGACCGACTTGAAGAGGGTCGGCACCGGGTCAAGAGCGGCGACCATGATGATCGCAGAACGCTGGAGGAAGGGAAGAAGAAGAATTGTTGCGAGTAGTTGGGTTTTCATATCAAACCCGAACCTGTTATGAACCCGACCCGTATTTATTAAGAAAGGTAAATTTTCATTTAGCCCCCTTATGGATTAAATAATTATTTTTTGAGGCCGTGAAAAATTATCAATAGCCCTCTGTAGATCTTCAGATATTATATATCTAACCCCGTTTCATATTTTGTGGGTATTCAGGCGCTATATCGGTCATCGGAACTCTAATTCGCATGATTCTGGAGTCGTTGGATTCGTGGGGGCGAGAGGTATGCATCTATAGTGTTGGTATATGGTTCAGGTGTTCGGAGAATCAACAAGACCAAGGGTTGGGTAAAGTTTGTCTTCGGTTTTAATTAAAAGTTGTGATTGGTGTATTGATTATTATTATGATGATTATAATCGAGAGAAGATTGATAGTAGATACTTGTGATATCAAAACTTTTGTGCAAGTTAGTAATTGCAAGTAATAATTGAATAATAGTTGATTAACACCGGTCATACTCAATGAGTAGACTAAACAGTGATGGAACAAAAAATCGATAATTGATCGTGGATACTAGCTAATTAATAAGAGATGAATGAAACTTAGTTAAGATAAATGATCACTTGAGGTACCATTAACCATGAAGTTGGGAATTACAGAGCCAGCTGTGTTGATACTGATATAAGCAAAATTTGGAGTTAATAGCAGAACTGAACCGAGTAAATGAAACCGAAATTTATCTCTGGATAATCAAAGATACTGTGATATATAAATCTCTATTTAAATGGGATGCATGTAATGGATACAATATGATATGAATAGCATATTAATTAAAATACTGATAAATATCTATTAATATGACTAATCCTGGTGAAATCAAAATTGATTGTGTTAACAAGTATTGTAAATGTGAACTAATAATTGGGGGAAAATGAGCAAAAATGGTTGGGGCATGAATATTATAAATAACAACTTAGACTATTATAATAACTAATAAGTAGTCTGTAAATCTTGATTGAGAATGAATAAAAGTATTATTAATTACTAATTGTGATTAGTGATGATAAGAATCGGTGATACGTAATAACAGACTAAGCATGAATAGGAATAAAAAACTTCTTATATAGTGATAGAATGGATCATAATTAATTGTGTTAAACTTGAAATATGATATAAATGTCGATAATGAATAGTCTTCGGATGAAAGAATCAGATAACTAAGAATTGAATTGTGAATTTCATATATATGTATATACCTGCTTGTAAATCATGATAAATTATATATCCTTATGATCATAAAATTTTGAGTGATGAAGTTAAGATGATTACTTGTTCAGATTGAACATTGAATAACCGGTGGGTGGGTGAATTGATGTGACTAAAGAAGATTAACATCAGTAACTTAATCAAGAACTCAATCTACATATAGTGAAGTAAAGTCATTACTAGTTTGTTTAAAGCGATACTTTCATTTTTTATACCAATTGTAATAATTGTCGAAATCGATAGAAATTATTGATAATCCATGTGATATCAGAATTTTTATGCAACTAATAACTTGTATCAGTGGGAATTGGGGAATTACTGATTAACACCGGTTATAACGATAGTTTACTTGGTGATGAAGGAGGAAACTAATAATGGATTTCAAATATTTACTTATTAATAAGAGATGAATAAGTAGTATGATTAAGAAGAACGAATACTAGAGGTATGAACCGGAACTTAATTGGTAAATACTATGACTATTAAGTCATATACATTATGTGTTTGGGATCTCTTAGATACTATAAGAGTTTCTCGAAACTATGATAACGAATTAAGAAGTGAGTAGAGCTTTTAAACACTTGAACAATATTTTCATGGTTGTGAATGAAATGTTAATTTGTAAGGCTATTATCATGTGTGAAAATAAAGATAGTGTGGGATGTGTGTGGTTGAAATCCTATGATTGCTAATAAATGATAAATTAAGAAAAAGCTAGTTCTATGTATGTATATTTGTGTCAAAATAAAGATAATGTGGATGTGTGTTTGACATCCTATAATTGCTAAAAATGATAAAAGAAAGATAGTGTGGATGTGTTTGCTAACTCTATGCATGTATATGATTGCTAGCTCTATGCATGTATAAAATTGCTAGTTTTATGCAAGTATATTTTGTGAAAGAATGGCATCTTTTGGAAACCAATGCTAGTTCTATACATGTATATCGTTACATGTGAGTTAAGGTAAACATGTGAATTGTAATACTCATTCATGTTAATTACTTCGAAAATTTTGGATGTCGTTTATTACCTTGAATTGTGATATTCATTCATGTTATTGGTTTTTAGAATATTGCATTTTGTTATTTGTACTAAAATTTATCGAAGAAAGGGATAGGATGGAACTGGAGGTAATCGAAGATGGTGTGTTGAAAAATTTATCGGAGAAAGGGACCGGGTGGAACCGGAGGTGATCGAAGATGGTGTATTAAAAAAATTACCAGAGAAAGAGACTGGATGAAACGGAAGGCGATCGAAGACGGTGTATAAAAAATACCAGAGGATGGGACAGGGTGGAGCCAAAGGTGATCGAAGACAGTGTATGTGCATAAATAAATCTTAACTATATTCCTAATTATGCTTGTTTTGTTTCGCATGAATCACTTTTATATATCATTATATGTGTGTCGTAAAAAGCACGGTATGTGATCGGTGTATCCCCTGGAATATGAATGATGTATGAATATATGTTTGTAACATCCGGTATATGAATGTTGCTGTTTATAATATCTGGTATATGAATGTGGTTATTTATGACATTCGGTATTTGAATGTGGTTGTTTGAGACATCCGGTATATGGATATGATTGTTTGAGACATCCGGTATATGGATGTGATTGTTTGTGGTATCCAATATATAGATATGATTGTCATTGATTCATCTTATATGAACATACGGTTATAAATTTGGTACTAAGTGAGAGGTATGTGATGCCCGCGTATTTTGCATTTCTTATGCATATGAAAAGAACATTAATCAACTGTAAATCAATATAAAAGTAAGTAAAATTGTACGCTCCGCGAAATGTGATTGTGAACGTGAGTCATGTGTAAAACACGATGTGTTACGAACTGAATATAAGTGATTTACTAAAATGCATATGATTGGTGAATCACCAGGTGAACATAAGAGATAAACAATCAGGTTAGGTGTTGTATAACACTAGATATATATGTTGAATATTAGGACACGTGCGTCCAAAAGAGTGTGAAAGACAAGTATCAGATAATGGAAAGAATTAATGACCTGCTAAGCTACATTATCCATCATAAATAGGAAGATAATTGAGATTATTCTTGAATTTATTCAACTGCATCATACTTGATTTGTTATAGTATTAAAATGCAAATTTAATTTGGATGACTTTACTCACTGAGTTGTCAAGCTCACCACATTATACTAATCCCCCTTTTAAGTTATAGTAAAGGTAAAAGTCCCTCGTGAAGCTCGGAAATGCTTTGATGGAAGATCGGAAGACTCACTTGTTGTACAGTTGTTATTATCTTTCTGAAACATTTTTCTTTTGTATGTTTTATAACTTATAGGTTTCTTTATGTATATATGTGTAATAATACAAGATAAGATTTGAGTATAGATCAAGTTGTATAGATAAGATTTGAGTATAGACCGAGTTGTATATGTATATATTGATCAGAACTTGATTTTTGACCTCAGTTCTTGAGGTAGATAAGTAATGTGTAGACTCTGTTGGAGAAACATATTCTCGTAGGCATATTTTTCGGTATACGAGTTGAATTATTGAGATTTAAGTTGATAAGTGGCTAATATTGGCCGAAAATTGTTATGTGTTAGGGCAGACTCTCAGTTATAGAGGAGATGCTGCCGGAAAAAACGTGAATTATGGAACAAATATGTAAAGATTTTGGATTTGATTATGATAATATGGTGATTAAAATCTGGGACCGTTGCATGATAAATATTAATATATCACAAGAACTACACACTACACTAAGATTGTTAGAACATAAAATATAAACTTCAACTCTCACCACAATTTCAGGGTTTTGATATAGTGACAAGGACTTTAGTATGGTATCAGAGCAACCAAAGTTTCCACCAGGCACGCAATTAAAAAAGGAGTTAACAAGAGAAATACCGCTATATAAAAAACCCAGGTTCGGCCCATGAAAAAAGGGTGCTCGAATTACGGGGGACGTGTTAAAATATAAAAATATAACCCTCAACCCTCTTCGGAGTTTTGGTGTAGTGGCAGGAACTTTAATACAACATACTACATATGCTTCTTCTAAATGAGAAATAATAAGATAAAAAGGAAAAAAAATGTGGGGGTTGGCTGGGGTGAGTGTGGGGTGCTACATATGCTATGCACTTCGTTTTAAAGTTTGCAAGTCATAAAATTTTACAGCAATTATAATTTCTCACAATAATTGTTTTAATTTATAGTCACCATCGCCATACAGTCATGTCAAACTTCAGGACCTTTAGGTCCCTTGAGTTGCATGATGATTTCTAAAGGTAGTGACAAATCAAACCACGAAGATCAATTATATCAACATTCTACTGCAACATACAAGATCTTTCATTTAGCATTGCACCAAGAAAAACAGTATATCAGTTCTGATTATGTAGACTTATTGCTTATTAAATACTTAAACGCTTCCACATAATCTGTTTGTCTTGCTCATTTGCAGAAATTCAAGTAGAATTGGAAATTGTAGACATATGAATAAAGTAGAATCAATAACCAAACACCACAGCACTTTTAGAACACTAAATTCTAACCGGGTGCCACATATCTCTTTTCTAACAACTCTACACTACTAAATTAAACATCTACTGATGACTATTACATGATCTCTCTCTCTCTCTCTCACACACACACACACACAATTAATCTCGCTATATTATCTTTTTCTGCATGAAAGTAGAATCACAATAACATCAATTTAAACACTCAAAAACCCTGAAAACACACCAATCAGGGTAGAAATTGAAGCTGCTTCATTATTTTTCTTTTTTCTCCTCATTAAATTTTACAACAGACTAAAAATTTCCATCTAATCTGCACCTTCCCGCTTCAGATCCACCTCCAAAAACCCTAATTCTCCACAAAATCCTAGGAACTCCGAACATTGTGCTCGAAATAACGCCCAGATCTAAGAGCACCATTCACAAAATCAAAGCTGAAGAGATTACCGAATGAAGGAGTCGCCATTCCCGGCGGCGGCGGAGGCGTTAGGGTTAGGGACCGAAGCGTAGATCCCCTCGCTGCCGCCGTGCAGAACAAAGGCATTGCCTTTCGCCGCGAACTTGTCGCCAATGTACTCGTGGACCGACGCATCGACGAAGAAGAGCGGAAGAAGGAGGAGGAGGAGGAGATTGATCGACGCCATTGGAGATCTCAGAGAGAGCAACAGCTACACAGTACTGCACTGCAGCTCTCCCTCCTCTCTCTCTATTTCGTTACGCGTAATAGTTTCTGAATCTAGAGAGAGAGAGAGAGAGAGAGAGAGAGAGAGAGGAGAGAGAAGAGAGCGGGAGCTGGATCTTGCGTGCTGAGAGAGAGCCCGACGAGACTTTTTGGGCGAGGTGTAATTAGTTTAGTTTTTAGTCGGTGATTGGCCGAGGACCCTGATTCTGTGAACAGAGAAGTGTAAAAGTAACTAGCTTCACTGAGGCTAATTAAGACTAAGAAGACTTTGCGGGAATTTAAAAGGTCAAATCTTGGCCATCGGAAATTATATGGAAAAATTACTTGGAAACAATAAATGTCTGGCTCTTTTGTATGATTTTTTTTTTTCCTTTAACTTTTCGGAAACACCCATGCCGTTTCAGGTGAAGAACATTACAATGAAGTACACTTAAAATTTCATTCAGAGCGAGCTTACACAAAAAAATAGTATACATTATACATTAATTTCCTTAAAGCAAAGTAGGCAGCAAGAATAAAATACTAGCTCCTTCTTTCTGACTTATATCTCTGTGACACTTGTGGAAGACTTGAGCTTTTTGCGTTCTTGATGCGGCTTGAAAGATTTGGGACATTTATGTTTAAACTGTAATTTGGTCCATCTGACATGAACGCAATACGAAGATCTTTAACTTAAAAAAAAATTCAGCAGAAGATGTCTCTCAGCGAGCACTATATTCTGACTTTTAGAATGAAACTCTTACTTAGCATTATACTTTTTTTTTCTCTTTTTTATTTTTTTTATTTTCTTAATGTCTTATTTGTAACTTATTTTCTTTTTCTTCCCGCGCTTAATTGGTTGGTGCAGGGTTGCTTTCTACCTCTCAATGTTGCTTTTTATTTCCTTTTTAAATATATTTTGAACTGTGCCTCCTTTGACCCTGTTTACATGTTAGATCTTAACATAAACTATAAGCAATTGGATATGCGTGAATGTTACCAGTACCAAGATAGGTCTCACTCAGCTTTTGATGCTGGATATGCTCGCGGATAAGCTCGTAAGTGAGAGTGAAAAGTATAAGTACTGCATAAGAGCTTTTTCTCAAGGAAAATCAAAGGTCTTTGGGAAGGTTAGTTCGACGTGCTCAAGTGAAAAAATAGATGCTTGAGAAGTGATAATAGCGGCGAGAACATGTCAAAAGTCCTGTGAAGAAGCACGGATCCACATGCAGCTTACTTCTCCACTCAAGTGATTCACTGAAGCAAACTTCTCCACTCAAGTGATTCACTGAAGCAACGAAACCTTGAAAGCTATTTTTTCAAGTGTCAGTAGCAGCACGTTCTGTCAATCGGGGAAAGTTTTTGTTGACGAAACCTAGAATTCTAACCAACATCTTGTTTTCGGTCATTCATACACTTTCTATGATAAACTCTACTTTGTCTAACCACTAAATGCGTTACATAAAATAATGGCTTAGTTATACGTTGAGGCCTGGTTCATTAGTAGTTACAAACAAGATCTGCTGACAGAAAAGGAAAAGAAAAAGAAACAATAGAAGTTCTCACTTGAAACCAAACAAATAACAAGAGATCAGCGAGCAATTCATATTACTTGAACTCATAGTTCGTGTCACTTTCTGATAATCTTATAGCATGCTTGCTGGAACTTAACACAAAGAATCTGAGAGTACCAAGCATTCAACAAACAAAAAGAAAGAGATCAAACTAACAGTTGCTGGACCTACAAGTGTGCAAACATTAAAAGACCTCGTGCAACAGCCAAATGAGGCTCGTCACCGACAGAGCATTCAATTTCTTAGGAAATAAGCAATGTCAACATGAACCTTGCCAATATGCAAACATGTGATCCCAACAGAATAAATAGAGAGAGAGAGGAGCAGCAACCTCCAGAAAACAATGCATGTTACATTCACAAGGGCTCAATTAGAGTAGGAAGAACCAAACAAGATAATTATAAATGCAGCAGACTAAAAACACATTACTTCTTATGAAAGAACACCAGAATACATTTAGAAATGCTTCTTAGAAGTTAAAAAGTATAGCAGTCTCTGGTACAGGCTGTCTGGGAGAACGTAAGGGGACTCAGTGACCTCTCTTAACAAGCCGCGATAAAATTTGCGGGTGAAATTGGCAAAATATACTCCACCGAAATTGGCGGGCGGGCCGTTAGGTTTACGTTGAAAGACCAGCTGTCAGTCCAGATCGAGAAACTCCATTCTCTTCCTCATGGTACCTTTCAGATCTGTGGCATCCTTTTCTGCTTTCTGGGCCTGCAGGGGAAAAAGGAAAATATTAGACAATTATTGTGATAAATGGCTAATGAAGAGGCGAGGAAAAGAAGGGGAAAATGTAATGATCTTAGATTCAAATGGACGTGTTAACCATGATCTACTCATCAGGATGATAAGATGAGTTAGATGAGCAGAAAACTCGGAAAAGATAGTTTCAAACGCTGGAAAAGGGTGCAAGTCGGGTGTATTTATATCCAACCTGACCCGTGCAAACTCATCCCAGGTTTGGGCAGTTAAAATTATAGTGCAGGTCCGCTGTGGTCATATATTTCAAGCATCAATTAAAATCAGATCAGGTATGGGAATACTGATTTTAAAACCCTAACCCAGACCAAAACTGACATGTATACGCCCCACACAGGTTTGAACCAACCCATTTGTGTCAGTATATAAATAAATACAAGTAACCTGTATGATATAGAGATAGTGTGTTGTGATAAAGATTTCTGAGCGGTTCATCAAATAGATGAATGGCTCTAAATTCATTAGATTTATATCTTATATATAAATGTAAGAATCTTCTCACTTTAGAATTGGTTGATTCTGTTTTGCAAATAAAGTATGTTCGCTTTTTAACAAAATTTTGCATCTTGCACAATTGATATTTACTTGAAACAAGCTTTCCCCAAACTTGTACTTATCATTTGCATGTGCGGCCCAATTTTAAGACGAAATTTTTTTCTCCTCTTTTTGGAACATAGATTAACTTTCTAGAAACCCATGTTTCAACACGGGCTGTATGCCTGGATGAACCTGGCACAGTCCAACACCCCAAGTAGGTAAAGTTTGGGTATAAAGCTTCCAACCAAAATTGACGCATTTACAATATCGGTCAAAACAAAGTATCACCAAACTAAGTTTCTAAAAGTGTAAATCTGTCCGGTAAGTTTGCTTTTCAGAGGACAATAGCTGTTCAGGAGAGTAGGAAGGTGTTAAATAGTTATACCAAATAACTATATCTGGGGCTAAGTAGTTCTACATCAAGGATGTAACGCATTGGCTCCAGAAAATACTGAAGCTGATATAATCCAAAATTAAGTTAAACCAACCAGTTTATCCAACACTATTTGACTCAAACGAAAAACTACAGAAGCCAGCAAACCATTTTTTTGAACACAAATCATCTAACCAAGCAGAGTTACTCCAAACCTTGATCAGTATGACCAATATACTTCTAGTGCTGCATATTATTCTGAAACAAACATAAATGTGCCGAGATCTACAATTGCTCACTATCTAGCATTTAACATTCACCATTTTCTACCAAACAAAAACTGCATGAACTTGGGTTAACTGCTAAGGAAGATAATTCCTAGGGTTGCACTTGCATCCAAACAAACAGATACAGTCAACGGCACAGATGTATGTGTGGCAGACTTTGGAATATAACAACCAGAAAATTGGAAGAGCTGAACAAAATGGATTATATTACTCACAACTTCATGAAACACAAATAAGTCTAGGAAAAATCCAAACAAGTCAGAATGACCATAATTTATTAGATTATTCGTAAAATTAGAGTTGGCATATGAAGTGACAAACTTTTGAGGTCCATGTCACTGCACATTCCTGAAAACAGTTGAACACAGTTCCATATCGAAAGAAGAGAGAAAGGGATTAATTGTTATCTCCAGGATTTAAATTCTAGAAATATCACTTACCCGTCTTATCTCTGCAACTGAAACACGGGTCATGTGAGCTGGAAGCTCCTCCCTCTCCAAATCCTGTCCAGTTAAAAATCATATTAAACAATTTTTTTTTTTGCTTCCTTGTGTGGAAAGATATAAGTGGCAAAGTAAGAATTTTAGAGACACGGACCAGTTCTCCGATCAGGACCACATTCTCCCCACGGATAACATATAGACCAAGAGGAATATCACAATACAGATCCCCTACAATTACTCGCTCACAAGCACTTTCCAGAACAGCATTTGCTATGAAAGGCAACAGAGACACCATAATTAAGCATTTAAATGTAAAAGTAGAAACTGCATAAATTTTATAAAAACACATATAAAACGACAGTTACCAAATTGATCAAAAGAGCGAAAAATTCCTAGAAGTTTTCTTCCATCCCTTAGTAAAACCAGAAGCTTTTCTGTCACGTCAACAATTTAAATAGTGAGACATGATAAAATTGGAAATATCCAACCTAACAATGTTAACTAGGCCGCGAGGAATAAATAATTAAGGCTCAACAGGTGAGGATTAAATAAAATAGATAAATCATGCAGCAGAAACATTCAAGCAGGAAAACAAATCCCTGATAAATATCCCACGCCATTCACCATGAGAGGTTTCCTTTCTGAACAGACAAGAGCCCAAATGATATATGCTGTGCTTATGCCCGCAATTAAATTTTCATCTGGGCCAGTTAAAGTATGATCATTTTGTTTCATGAGGTTGGATCTAGTAACTGCAGTCTACTGAAGAGGATACCAAGGTTGCTTGAGATAAGATAAAAAGTAGTAGAAAGGTGGATGAGTTATCCCAGACGCTGGATAATTTTTAATCACAAGTTGCTCAGATCTATAGTCTGAAGTTCCCAAACCCACTAAAATTTGTGCCTACATAAAAATGATCAGACATGAACAATTAATTGGATTGTAGACTTGTAAGCACAAAACTCATCTAGTACGACTTGCCATATACTCATGCATGGGTAGCAGAGCTAAGAATTAAATTGGTATGCAATGCATAGGCTATAGATGTCACTTATCCATCATGCTGTTGTTCCAATGTTTTTAATGTAAGCAGGCAAATCAAACTAAAGAATTCTAGTGGCACAATCACCTAGTTCAAAAGCAAAGTAAGTCAAAGGACTCAGCAAAAAAGAAAGTAATTCGAGTAGCACTAGCACCCAGCCCAAAAGCAGATTGAGTAAAGGAACCAAAGAAGAAACTAATTCAGACTGCATTTGGCTAGGAACAAAAACAGGGATGTGCAGGAACCTTCTAAAGTGTTTAGCTCACCAAACGAAAAACAAGACAAAACATGTTAGGTTCAGCCCACAAAAAAGAAGGCTGTTCACACTCGCTAAACAGGTAAATTAATTCTCCCACTACTAGGATTAAATTTCAACCTTTTATCACGTTCACAGAGCGGGATTTGGGGGAGAAGAGGATAGGGATCGTAATGGTCCCCATCTACTTACCGTATGCTATGGGGTACCCCCACAAGTCTGGGGTTTGGGAAGAGCAAACACTCCAATTCCCACACACACATAAGCACTGCCAGAGTTCACCATTTGGTCATCAAATTTCTCAGACAAGAAAATTTAACCATATCTTCAAGTTTTTTCTTTCTATATCTTAACTTATTAAGCTCATATTCAATAAATCAACCTAACAAGAAAATCAAGCACTTGCATTAACGAACAAGCTTAAACATCAAGTAAAAGATGCTCCTACATTCTATAAGCTTAACTGATTAAACATATATGGGACGTCATGGAAAATTCAGTTAAACCCTCCGCATGCCAATCTGTGGGGAAGAAAGGTGATATACTTGATACTTCATAAATTTTTATTCCAACATGCAACCCACACCCAAATACACGAGAGAAACAGGGATGAATCAGAAAAAAGTGGTAACATGTACTAAACTTTTGTTTAAGACAGTTAACTAAAACCTATGATAATTAAGATACAGTCCATGATAGCCTACATTTGCATGCCTAAATTTCTAAGTTATTCTAGGTTTCACCATTATCATAAAATAGCAAGCACAGATTCCTGATCAGAACAAGGGAACAGACACAACCTTGAAAAAACTACAAGTTTAGTAATCAAGAAATGGCACAAAAGCAGTCCTGACTCAAAAAGTAAAATTGATGTAAAATGAGAGGAAAGATTTTGAAAAAAGATGAGAGATGAAAGAAAATAATGTGCTATCTAAGAGATAAATGAAAAGGCCTTCCTCTTTCCCAGACCTCATGCCGCTTCACGCCACACATTCATAGATCTTGACCTCATGCCGATTCACGCATGCTCGATCTTGACCTCACGTCGCTTCACATCGCATGCTCGATCTTAACTTCACAGTTAGGGTTCACACCCTACCATGGAAGGCACGCCCTCAAGGGGAAAAACCCAAATAATTTTTTATCAAAATTCTAGTCTACCTTTATTGAAAGCATTAGAGTCTTTAAATAATCTTACAACTTATTCAGTTCCCTTTACAGTCGATGTGGGACTAAAATAAAACATAAGACTTAAACAAACACAAGACTACTAAATAAAAGAAAATACAGACTCAGACTCAAAAATAAAAAGAAGCTGACTCGATGCCCCCATCATTCTCGTCGGGTGGAAAAAACTCGACCCCGTCGAGTATACATAATGTGGTGGTGGCTCGACACTGGATCTGGTTGTTGATTTTCTTTTAGTGGTCTTTGACTGAACTTGTGAATGAACCAGTGCTTGTTGATGTTCCGATATTGCTTGATCGGATATTGATTTGTTGTTGATATTGTGTTGTCCTCTGTTGTTGTAGGATCGTCAAGGAGAGGCAAGAGAGCTTCCGCTTCTGCAGCAGCCAGGAGAGGCGCAACAACAATTGAAGAAGAGGACTGGCCCGGACTGTTGCTAGCGCAACAGACAGACAACGACTGTTGAAGATGGAGGAGATGACGAAGTTGGTTGACTGGTCGGCAACAACAGTGGCAGCAGGCAGGCCAACCACAACAATAGTTGAAGAATGGAAGCAGTCGGGCTGAGATGGAGGGGAGAAGCAGTTGTCGACAGGCTATTCAGTTGACAGGGCGGCAGCCGGGAGGAGGACGCGAAAGAGAGGAAGAGTAAGGCGGGAAGAGATTGCTGATGAGGAAGATTTGTTGGTGGTGGATGGCGGCAAGGAAGGAGGGCAGTAACATGCTGAAAATAAGAGAAAGGGAGATAGGGAGCTGCTGTTGGCTAATTCTATTTTCTGTTTTCTCTTTGATTGTGGTAGGGTGAGGGCTGATCACGTGGGAGGAGAAAAGAAGAGAGAAAAAGAAAGGGAAAGGAAAAGAAAAAGTTTTAAGAATTTTTTTTGTTTTCTGATTTTGTAACTAAATGGGATATGGGTGGGATTTGGATATTTTGTGTTTTTGTTTGTATTCCGATGAGATGGTTGAAACAGATATGAGGGAAATTTAAAAGATGGTTGAGATTAGATTGGGATGGGATTATATTTGAATGGGGTTTGGGAATTGGATTTGGGATTTGGATTTGGATTTGGATTGGATTTTTTTTGAATTTTGACAAAAGAGATGAAAAGAAGAAACAATGAATGATTAAAATAAAATTGTACCGATTTCACATCGGGAATCTTTTCACAAGAAACTTGCATTTTAATTCTAATTTCATCATTTATTATTATTCCTAACCTAGCTCTGATAACAAATTGGTGTAAAACGATAAAGGGGGTCCAAGAATTTTGAGAAAAAATGAGAGATGAAAAAAATAATGGGTTACCTAAGAGATAAATGAAAAAGCATTTCACATTCCCGACCTCATGCCACTTCACGCCTCATATTCATCGATCTTAACCTCACGCCGCTTCACGTCGCACATTCATCGACCTCCGTCGCACGCTCGATCTTGACCTCACGTCGCATCACGCCGATCTTAACTTTACAGTTAGGGTTTCTGCCATAGGCGGCAAGCCTCTCAAGGAAAAACAACCCAAACAATTTTTTCTCAAAATTCTACCTTTATTGAAAGTAATAGTCTTTAAATAAACTTACCACTTATTCAGTTCTCTCACAATCGATGTGAGACTAAAATAAAACACCAGACTAAAACAAAAACAAGAGTACTAAACAAAAGAAAATACACTCAGACTAAAAAACAAAAAGAAGCTAACTTGACGTCCCCATCAAATATCCACCAAGTGGAAGGGATTACCCTAGAGAGCAACATCTACATCTACCTGTCCAAAAGGACTTACATCAGCAGCAGATGAAGGCTCTGCCTGAAAGCCCTAAGACAGGCGTTTTTTTGGTGTTTGTGTGTTGTTGTTGAGGTGGTCTTGTCAAGTACAAATGAAAAGCCATTTTATGACAGGTCATCTTCACCATACAGAGGCCCCTAGAATTCTCAAGAATTATATCCTGAGAAGTTCTCCAGATCACGACAAGATGTAACTTGATCCCTTGGAAAGCTACTCTAGAAAGGATAAAGTCAGAACCATATGAAATACAATACTCATGAAGCTTTAGGCAACAAGGAAAGCCACAAAGCCTTCAGCCATGGTTAAAACCTTGATAATCTGTATCGGCCAATGATTTCATCATTATTGTCAACATCATCATCAATATCAACAATATAGATCACATTGGTAATATCGGTCCCAATATCGGAGGATATTATAATGTTAATATCGTATCGGGTACCTCAAAACCCATCAACAATAAAATCGTAATCCTGTCAATCAAACTTAAAGAAAAGTCTAAATAGATAGCCAAAAGGGGGAAAAGAGTTTCCCAAGGAAACAACGCGTTTCAGGTATAGATTTAAGCTCCCTCATGTGAGTTCATTCCAAGCAATTTTCCGCATCTGACAACATAGTCAGGTATACCTAGTTATTTTCATATCTACCAACATATTCATTAGTTCAACATCAAATTCCCACACTATCTTCATATCAAAGCCATAGTGCAAAAAATCATACTTGAGATGGAAAGTATTAATATGTTTATCACCCAAACTTTACCTAAATTTTTTTCACACTATCATAATATGTATCAGGTCTCGTAAAACAAGGTAGATTGTAACTAATCATAATCCTGCCGATGGTACTTTCAATGGGAAGTCAAAATAGATTTACTGAACATATCTCATGAAAAACGACTGGTAGCTCTAATTAAGGAGAAAGCTACATTTTATTTTCTTTTGTACCTTGATCTGTCCTTTTCTGATTATCCTACTTCACCCAAAGTTCAGTTTTAAGATTTTCAACAGGAGAAGGGGAAACAATAGTGCAATTATTTTTCTTCCACTGTGCTCAACCTAAAACACAATCCTGTCTAATTTTCAATTAACGGATTGGAAATTTAGTTTATTGATTTAGATATTGCTTTCTCCTGTTTGTGGCTGTATTGCAGGATAAAGATAACAGTTAAGACCATGAAAATGGATTGTCTTACCAGACACAACGTACAAGGAAGATGTTTAAAAAAGATAGTAAAAAGTCCAAAAGCATGGCACGGTGCGTCAGGGGACAGAATGACAATATTCCAAGCTCATCATTAAGAGTGCTACAAAATCCCTTAGAATCACCAAAGATTTACTCAATCATTCTCCTGATTTGGATAAGCATTTAGTTCACTTCAATATTAGGAATATTAAAATTAAACTCCACATGTAAGCAGGCATTCGCACCAAACCAAATAACTGATTGCCTCATCAAGGTTTAACATGTGGAATTTGGACTGAATGAGTAGAGTGCATTGATAGTGTTTGAATTGGGATTGATTTATAACTTAGAAGCAAAGAATCTAGCTCTAATTCGCTCTAATTTCACACTTTTGGGAGACAAATGGTAATGGACTAAAAGAGCATCTAAATGACTGGACGCGCATAGGTTGTCAAGGTGGTGGGTGGCGTTAGAACATGAGACAGAGAGAATCAATTGCAGCTTATCTTCTTCTTTCTTTTGGAACTTTTGAAAACTCAAAATTGAACCAATTTTTTTCTTGTATAGATTAATATCAATTTCGGTATCGCATCAATATCATCTTGAGCATGCCAAAAGCCGATACGAATAGCAATACATATTGGAATTGAACGATATTCCAAACCTTGGAATGAGCTCTTTCCTCTCATTATTTTTACCAAGGATTTAGCTCCCCCGCCTTAACCAAAGAAGTCCTCTTTCCTATCCTTTCAGTTAAACTTTATTGCTTATTAGATACTTCCAAGTTGCATATTTTGTAATTCGCAGTATTCCAAGAATTTCTTTTCGTTGCACTATAATACTAGAGATAACCACTAGTACCATCTGCCTAAATACAGAATGATTGATGATCAACCTTTTTGAGGAGCTCTCTGGTAGGGGCAAAAATCCAACACCAAGATCACCAACAACAACAAAGCCTTTATCACCGGAGAATTTTGGTAAGTTTTAGCTACCACATAATAGACTTGACTAAATATGATACCACTGAGAGTACCCTAAATTTTGACTTAAAAAGAACTTCAGGCACATCGGATTAAGAAACCTAAATCTTTATGTGATCTTCCAAAGACTTAAGTCCTTTTAAGTATCTATTCAGTGATAGTTGTGTCCCGAACCTAAGCGTACATTGATCATGTGCATTTTCTGCTAGCAACTAAGGGTTATTTAACTATAACATAAAGTTGCTCGTTGCCTACTAATGTTAAATTCAATAAAAGATAGAAGCAAAATAGATATTTCTTACAGGTTGAGCAACTTTCTTTCACAAATAGTAATGCAATCACATTCAACAAATAAGGTACGAGACTCCACCAAATCCATGTTCTCTCTTCAGATATTACAGCTCTTAGGCAATAACTCAACCAACAAAAGCAAGAAGATATACGATGATTCCGCATTTGATAAATTAGCTCCAATAACAATTAGAAAACTGACCAGAACATATCTGTCAGTAACAATGTAAAGATTTAAACTTTAAGTGAAAATTGGAGGCAAACCTACTAAATTAAATTAAATCTGCTAGATGCTGGAGCTAAATTTTTGATAATTTATCCAGTTTTCTGCTCTAAGCAGTAAATAAGCACAAATGCACGAGGAAATAACCAAACTATATTCAACAAATCCTATGTTTTCCCTTTACATAATGGAAGCCACTTGAACAAATCCAACAAAATTTCACATAAAAGACAAAAAATGATAACTTAACTTCAGATATAAAACACAATCTTCATTAAAAAAAAAAAAAAAAAAAGATAAAGTGCCACCGCACAATCTTATTTCAATTTCCAATTAAAAAAAAAAAAAAAATCCAGAAAAAAGTAAACAGAGAGAAAGAAGGAAATTTTACTGTCAAGATAGCTCGCAAGCGAAGTAGAAAAGAAGACATCCTCAGGTCCGGCCCAAGACATCGAGATCAAGCCCTTTATTCCGATCACAAATCACTGAAATCCCCTCTAAATCAGCAGCAAATGGCATTGGCCACTCGAATTCCCATAAATCAATAATTTTCTTTAAAAATTAAAATTTAAACAAAAAACTCTAACTTTCTAAAACCCTAACCATAGAATCAACGAAGAAAAAAAAATATTTCCGTTTCTTTCTCTCTCTTTGGCTGCCCCTTTTAACCCGGCCTTTTCGCCGACCGCCGATTTCGATCCGCTTTTTTGCAAAAAGATAAACTCTTTTTATTTGTTTTTCTTTCTTTTTCGGTTCCTTGTTTTCATAGACAACTTGAACCACGTGTCCAGATCCATATCCGGCCACGTAGGCGATTTAAGTTCAGCGGCCAACCACGTGGCAGTTCGGCTCTTGATGTGACCGGCATTTGTGGTTCGGTACGATACATGAATGCGAACCCGGCTCTGATAAGGGACTGAGTTATTGGATCCGGTTTCGGTTGGGCTATTTTTCTTGAAATATTTTATCTTCCAAAAATAAAAAAAGAAGCCGTCTAGAGCTTCCAAAGTCTATTTTATAGGATTTGAAGCATCGCCAGACGTAGGATTCATTGACACTGCAGTGCCTAAATATAACAGAGGTCAGGATCGGTGCTGTGATTTAAGGGGCCCTGTGTAAAAAGTGAACAAAACCTTTCTTTGTATACTTTAAAAAATATCAATAAACACCAAGTTGAATCCCTAAAAAAAAATTTGTATATGCAAATATAAATTCTAATAACATTTTTCTTAACTAAAAAGATATTAACCGTTATGGGAATAAAAGGTACCTAAAAAAATCACTAGAAAAATAATGTGGTTTATTTCCTAATCTCTAAACAGAATTTTAAATTATTCCTTATAAATTCTACTAATTCATAACATACCATCACGATATTTATATTTAAAAATAAAGGCAACCAGCTTTACAGCCAGCCAAAAAAATACTTAAATTGGAGAGCTTTATACTAAAAAAATATTACAATGCCCGAATTGTGATGAACTGAATGGATCCTCTGATATGATCCAGGCGGTATCATCTTTGACGTAATCAGCTTCTCAAAACGCAATCAGCTCCTTAAAAATTTGGGGGAAGAGAGAAAAAGACTGGTTGTAAAAGGAAAAATGTTAGAGGGTCTCTTCAAGCTTAAGACTTGAAGAAAGAGAGATGAAGATAGAGAATTGGAAAGGGCGAGGTTGAAATAACAGGGTATAGGAAGATGAAAGGTCTGTGCTATGATATACAAATTACTGCGGGGGCCTATAAGCTTAGATTTGTCAATTTCGGCGTTTCCTATCCTCCACCGCTTCGTGGTTCCGCCCACTTGCATGTGCAGAGCATGTCCATGGAATCTTAGACCACCAACATAAACCAAATATTGAGGGAGTTTATAAAAGAACCAAGCACTACATACACTTGTATATACAGCTTCATCATCACTTCAAATTTCTACTATGGATGCTTATAAATAAGAATAAAAAGCAACCCTCTGTCTTAAGACCAGGCCTCGAAATGAATGGAAAATATCAAAGTATACTTGAATTCATCTATAATCTTGGATCCAAATTCAAATTCAAATTTATTTTTTCAATCTGAATTCAAACTTTCTTATTCAAGTCCAAGTTTAAGTTTGAATTTGCTTAAAGAGTTCTTCCAATTAAATTTAATTAAAACATTCAAATCTCGACAGTATCCAAATCATATTTGAAAATTATTCTATCAAGTTAAGATGTACAAATTAGTGTGGGGCCTCCTAAGCTCTGGGGCCTTTGCGGTCGCACCTTTCACACCGGCCCAGAGTCGGCCTTGGTAAAGATATAATTATAAGAACATTACAATATTACATATTGTAGTTTGTTATTTGCTATGCTAAAATAATAATAATAATAATAATAATAATAATTAAAAATTAAAACAAAAGCCCTTAAGCTTGAACTTGTTAGCCACCAGTAACTTATTTTAAGAATATATCACTAGAGCTACCACTCAAATTTATTCATATTGTTAGTAAAATTTGATAATTTGGAGAAAGAGAAATTTCTGCATATTATTCATAAAGAATTATATATATATATATATATATATATATATATATATATATATATATATATATATATATATATATATATATATATATATATATATATATAGAGAGAGAGAGAGAGAGAGAGAGAGATGTATATCAGCCTGCAGCTGAGAGAACTCTCTCAGCCTGCGGTGACGTGGCTCAATTTTGTCACCCCACTAACTTGCAGCCCGCTTATAGGAAGAAGTTAAATTACCAAATACCCCTTATGAAAAGCTACGTTTTCAGACTTAGGTTATTGTTTATTATTATTTTTTCTCCTTTTTTTTGCCGCTCTTTATAGGATTTAGGTTATTGTTTATAAATTATTTTTTCCCCTTTTTCCTTACCTCTCTTTGTCAGATCTAGATTCTCCTTTTCAGCCTGCGATAAACTTTTTCCTGGAAATATAAAATCTTTTCAGATCAATTTTTTCTCCAAAATATTTAATGTCGACGTCTGAGCAGCCTACTGGCGATCTAAATATGGAAGATATTGCATCGGTTCTACTTTCTCTCAGAATATTGAGAATCTTGAAGGGTTGACATCTTTGCATGCCGATCCACAGGTTTTAATTGTTTCAATTTTTTAAAAACTATTTTTTAAATATTGAATTTTTTTCTCTTTAGTCTATGTTGTACTGCGACCTATAACACATGTTTTAAAGTTTCAGAAATGCGACCGTTTTAATATTCGATCGCAATCTTATTTGAAATAATCTCCGGCTGTGAAATCTTTTTTTTTGGTATGCGTCTTAGGTCGCAGTCTTTAGTAAGGAGTAATATAGATTTCTTAACATACGGATAACTACGACTTAGGTCGCAGTCTGTATTAAGGAGTAATATAGATTTCTTCTCATACGGATAACCGCGACTTAGGTCGCAGTCTTTAATAAGGAGTAATATAGATTCCATCTCGTATGTGAAATATTTTTTTTTGACTGCGACTTAGTTCGCAGTCTTTAGTAAGAAGTAAAATAGATTTCTTCGGCGGATGATTGCGACTTAGGTCGCAGTCATTAGTAAGAAGTAATATAGATTTCTTATCATACGGATGACTGCGACTTTGGTCGCAGTATTTAATAAGAAGTAATATAGATTTCATCTCTTATGCGACCTTCTTCGCAGTTATATAACTTATATTTTAGACGTGTGATATCTAAAAAATATTTATATTCATATAATTCGTGTAATTGTTTTTTGTAGGATATGAATGCACATGGAGAAATGTCTGGAAGCTCAGATAAGTTTGTAAGGAAACAGTTCCTGTCGGATATGGAAGCATACAATTTCTACAATTCTTTTGCAATGAATAGAGGTTTTAGCGTGAGAAGAAAAGGTACAGATAAGTCACGGAAGCCTCCTTATGAGATTATTTGCAAAAAATTTTGCTGCAACAAGGAAGGTGTGAAGAAGTTGTGTGACAAAAGATAAGAGGGGCTTACAGTGCATCGTCAAATTGACACTAGAGTAGCTTGTCCTGCTGAGATGCATGTCCGTTTTCGTTTATTTTTTGAAAGAAGATATTGGATTATCACAAAATTTGTTGATACTCATTCACATGAATTGTCAAGCCCGGATAAGGTACATCACCATTACTCTCACCAGACTCATCGTTCAAAGATTAGCAGAAGCATTATGAGCAATCTGGTTGATGTGGGAATGCGGCCTTCAAATATTTCCCGCGTTGTGAATGCAATGAGCCAGGGAGAAGGCTGTGAAGAAGTGAGCCCGCAACAAGTTATTAATTTTACTCGTCAACGTAGAAATAACTGCGGTCATGAGTTTATTGCTATTATCAAATATTTTCAAGAGAAAGCCGAGACCGATCCAGAATTCTTCTTTTCAAGTGAAGTCGATAACGCGGGCACACTTAGAAGCATTTTTTGGGCTGATGGAAGAGCTATTTCCTCGTATTTGAGGTTCTGTGATGTGATCGTTTTTGACACAACATACAGAACTAATCACTTGAGCTTGCCATTTGCTCTATTCACTGGAGTAAATCATCACCGACAGTCAATTTTGTTCGGCTGTGCATTGCTTGCTGATGAGCAGAGGGATACTTTTGTTTGGCTATTCAAAAAATGGCTCAAGTGCATGCATGGAGTTGAACCGAAGCTGATTATTACTGATCAGGATGCGCAGATAGGTGACGCCATCAAGATTGTTTTCCTAACTTCTCGGCACCGTTACTGTTTCTGGCATGTGCAGAAACATATTGCCGAGCAACAAATCCCAATGGCAAACAAGTATGGAGAAGACATGGTCTCCGATTTCCATGCTTGGTACACCTCCCGTGATATAAGCACTTGTGAGGAACGATGGCATCTGATGAATGAAAATATCAGTTAGAAGAAGAAGATGACAGTTGGTTGATGAAGATGTACAGGCTTCGTGGACACTGAGTTAATGCATATCTCAAGGATGTTTTCTGTGCTGGAATGACAACCAGTCAGAGGTCCGAGAGTATTAATTCCTTCTTTGATGGTTTTGTTAACGCATACACGAAACTAGTAGAAATTGTTCACCAATATGATAAAGCTGTTGCTGCCCGTCGTACATCTGAATCTCTTCAAGATTTTCGAGGATTGAATTCTATGCCCAATTGTACATCGAATCCATATGAGATACAGGTTTCGAAGTTGTATACACCGAAGATTTTTCAGTTGTTCCAAAAGGAATGGGCAGTTGTAATGACACTGTTTTCAGAAGAGGTGGAACATGACAAACCTGGATCAACATATTTGGTTGGTAGTTTTTCAGAATCAAAAGACAGCTGGGAAATGTCAGTTATGATAAGAGTGAGGAACTTCATGTTTCTTGTAGTTGCTCGTTATTTAAAACAGACGGTATCCTATGTAGACATATTCTGTGTATCTTGTGGCGCAATCATGTTACACATATACCGGAATCATATATACTTCAGAGATGGAGGTTGGATGCTCGTTACAAAAACGTTGCAATTGAAAATGGCATGAAGCCTTTTCCCAGTCAAGGCACTCCACGGACGGCTAGATTGTGGACAATTCGTTCAAATTTAATGCAATTCTTGACATGGTCGCTAATTATGATATCCATTTTTCAAATTTGGAGGCAGTTTTGAAAAATTTTGCCCAAGAAACCACTAGAGAATACAGAGCCATGTTAGGAAATGATCATTCATCACAGCCTAAAACTACAGTTGGTTCTGTTGTCATATTGTGAGATGGTGAAGAATTGAATATACGTGATCCAATTGGTTCTGTACCAACTAAGGGAGGCCTAGAGCTGCATCCAGGCTTAAGTCTGGTTTTGAAGATTCTATATATCAGAAGGAAGTTAAGCATCGAAGATGTGGTAACTGCCAAGAGCTGGGCCATTACAGGACTGGTTGTCCGTTACTGGTATTACATTAAACCTGTCAATCATTTTTTTATAATGATGTATCTTTAAAATTCTTACTATTTCCTTTTTAATGGCAGAAGAAGTAGGTTTTGGTTGCCTCCATCTTGAAGGAACAAAGACTTCAATTTTTCATGCTGTGCGACCAGGGTCGCACAGTGTAGAGAGATTCATGTCACAATCTGCCACTGGCGTGACATTATAATCAGATATATTATCATTCTTTGATTTATACTGTATTATTTTTGTAAGTAGTTGTACTTTAAAGTTTTACTGCTACAAAATTCTCCTATATAGTTTACTTTTTGTGTATATAATGTAGACAGAGACTTTGGTCGCAGTGTACATGGTTAATTGCGACCAAGGTCGCAATGTTGTTATTGATAAAGAGGGCCAGCAACTGCAATCTAGGGTCGCAGTACAATGACTGCGACTTAGGTCGCAGTACGTTAGGTAGGTGTTTCCTTTATATTAACACGCATAGCAACCAAGGTCGCATTGTTGTTGTTGATTATATTAACACGCATAGCGACCAATGTCGCATTGTTGTTGTTGATTAAATCTAAAGACCATCAACTGCGACCAAGGTCGCAGTGTGTTTTATTAAGACTGCGGCCAACAACTGCGACCAAAGTCTCAACCTTCATTTTAAAATTTTATATATATGTGAAATAATATAATTATTAACTGCGTCGTTGGTCGCAGTATATTCGTTTAGCGTAAACATCAATAAAGACTATTAGTAAAATATTTTAAATGAAGGTTTGTAACAATTGTACAGCATTTCAACCAAGACATAGTAGTAAAAACTGTAATTCACTCAATTAACCTTAGAAAACAGAGTTATATATATTGAAAAAAAAATAAATATAAATTTTAAACTTCTAATCCTCGTCATCACCATCATAATCAGATTCGTCGTCAAGTGTATGACTGCTTTCGTCTTCCGTATCGCTTTCCGTCCCTTCCACCTCTTCGGCGACAATCTCCTCTTCGCTTTCTTCCTCTTCATTGATGTATTTTGGTTCATCAATAAACTCCCAGAACGGGTCGTCTGTATCAAGCTCATCCTCTGACCCGTAGCGAGGCATATCTTCAGAATTATACATCCAATCATTATTAGATGATTGGCTTCTTTTCGGTGAAGACTGTGGAGAAGACATTTTTGGAATCTAATTCCGAACAGTGAGAGTAACGAGTTTCAGCAAAAACAATTTAGTATGTTTATAATCCTGTCCTGATGACCCTTATATATTTTTAATCCTGGAATTCCAAAAGGTTTAAGCTCTCGAACCACGTGAATATCTCCCAAATTTATTTTCTACATTTTCCCAAAAATTGTATACTTCCTAGGTGACTGTTCAGTTATCCAAAACAGTTTAAAAGTTAATACACTCTAACTTTAAATTACTTTGAACACTAAAAACAGTTCATTATTGCGATCATAGTCGCATTAAGAACTGATAAACGATTAAGTAACTGCGACCATGATCGCTGTCTCGATTAAAGTATCGCCGTATAAGGAAACGCTGTAACTCAAACAGGTCATTACTGCGACTTTGGTCGCAATACAATTACTGAACGCATGTTTGTTTCTATCATCAGTACGCAATAGTAAAATCCAAGTTGTAACAAATGTAGATTGGAAATAATCAATGGAACTTATAATAAATAAATGTATATAAATGTTTATAAATTAAATTAATAAAAGAAAAAAATTATTCAATGAATTGCAATTGCAATTATTTTTACATTTATAAAATAAAAAATTGTGCTATATTAATAAATTGTCAACTGTTAGTCATTAAATACTGTCCTTCGTATAATTTCTGTTTCTTCATCCCAACTCTTCTCTTTATCTGCAAGTATCATGTATGCAAGCTCACTTCTTAGTCTCTGTACATCAGCATCCGTAACAGTATCAATAGCTGCTGGACTACCAGACGCTATGCTTTCCATGTACTTACATACATATACAGCGCAATCAACACTGAAATTTTCATAGAGTAATCATTAAATGAAATTAGATTTTTGTACTAAAAAAAGGTAGAAAATATGAAAGGTAAGGAGATGTCAAAAATTTATATACCTGTTTTCTTGTTGGGGGCATCTTGTGTATTTTATATTTATTTTTCTCATTAATTTATTAAAATCAATCTCAAAAATCTGTAATAATCTTTCTTTCTGCAATGTCAATAGGAAAAAAATTAGTATTAATCAAATTAAATGCAAGTTTCCAGTAATCGAAATACAAAATTTCAACTCACCATTATTCTTGCATCTTTTTGGTAAAGCTTTGATATACTACTAATTTTTTCAGCTTGGACCAAAGAGTTGTAAAAAATCCACTCTTGTGTATCGCAATCAAATACCAACAAGGTTCAGTGAAATCCGGGATCATTGGCACTATGTTTGTGATTGATCGGGAAGAACATGTACTGCACATCAGCTGTCCACTTTTTCAACAGCTGCTGCTTGATGAAATGATCTTCCAGATCTTCACTTTTATATACAACACCGTGCTGCGGACAAGAAAAAAATAAATAAAATAAAAAACGAATTTAAAATATAAGAAAAAATTAATTAAAATAAGAAGTCATTACGTCAAGACAACAGATTGCGTTCCAGGTCGCAGCGTTTCTTAATTAACCCTTTTTTATAGTAATTACTATAGCGACCAAGGTCGCAGTGCTGTTATTGATAAAGAGGACCAGCAACTGCAATTTAGGTCGCATTTTTCTTTACCAAAATTATATTCGTTGTAATTAATATTTTAATAGACTACGACTAAAGTCGCAGTACATCAGGTATCTGCTCCTTTTATATTAGCACACATAACGGCTAAGGTCGCATTGGTGTTGTTGATTAATCCTCCAGCAACTACCTGAGTCGCAGTACATGAGTTAGTAGCAGTACATTTTAATTATAAGCTGCGAACTTAGAAGCAGCTACGAACTTAGTCGCAGCTGCGACCTTAGTCGCAGTACATGAGTTAGTCGCAGTACATGAGTTAGTAGCAGTACATTTTAATTATAAGCTGCGAACTTAGTCGTAGTACATAAGTTAAAGCCTACACAGAGATAGAGAATATTAGTAATCTGTTCCACAATTGATATTACATTAAACCGTAAAGGAGAAAGTAGATTTTTACCTAAGCTTCGCTCCGAAAGAATATGCTTTTTAATCCTTCTCCTTTCTCTAGATGCTGCATGTAGAAATGAATTATATTCGCATCTAAGTCTCTACTGAACATCAGGTCCTCAATGTCATTCCTTGTAATCATTATTCCGTTGTCGGTATCCTGATACGCAGTAAACTGCAAGATATTCAAAACAAAGTTAATAATTAAATTGTTCTTATATAAATGATAACAGTTTTTTGATATGAATTATAATAAAATTAATTAACTTACTCAGAGAAGGACTTGTCGAAGAAATTTTTTATAAGAGCTTGTTGATGGGGCTGCAGAATTCTGTATGCCGTGGTTTCGGTCAATTCTCTCGATTTTGGCTCAGTGGAGGAAATCTCTCTGTCGTCGAAACCAGCGGCAGAACTTACAGCCGCAGGCTGTGGAAGAGGATGTTCATTTATTTTCTTCTTCTGTTTTGGATAAACGAAGTCGGAGTCATCGCGATCTCTTTCAGCGCGCTTGCGTGCTTTGACTCCCCTTTCTATCGTTCCTTTAGAGTATTCCAAAACAGTTTCTTTTAAGGATTGCTTCTGAGGCGGAGTATGTTCTTGATTTTTTTTCTTCAGAAGCTATATCTCTTTGGGTTTCTTGAATCATTTGAGTTATATTCAAAAAAAGTTGGCATATCTTCCCCAGAAAAATTTAAAATAGATTTAGAAGCCATGATTTCATCCTCTTCTAATTTTTTCTTCTTCTCCTTTTCAGCCTGCTTCTCCATCCGCTCCGTCATTCTTTTGTGCTCCTTTTCCTCTTCACCCTTCCTTCTAATTTGCTCTTCCCCCACATTCCTATTTTTCTCCCGCTTCTTCTTAAACTCCTCCAACAACTTCCTCCGCTTCTGCTTTTCCTGCTCCCCCTCTTCTTTCCTCGTCTTTTCCTTCTCCTTCTTCTCCTTTTCGATGCTCCTCTTCTTCTGATCCTCCTCTTCCCTCCTCCTCTGCTCGTCTCTCCTCTCCTCTCCTGCCCCTCCTCTTTTCTCCTCCTCCTCTCCTGCCCCTCCTCTTCCTTCCTCCTCTCCTCCTTTTACTGCTCCTCCTTTTCCCTCCTCTTCTTCTCCTTCTCCTCTTCTTCCCTCATTCTCCTTTCATTCTCCTCCTCTTCCATTCTCCTCTTTTCCTTCTCCTTCTCCTCCAGTTCTCTCCTCCTCTCTTCCTTTCCTTCTTTTCTTCCAATCTTCTTCTCTCATGCTCCTCCTCTTCCCTCTTCTTCTCCTTCTCCTTCTCCGCAGCAGCGGCTGCTCTCAGCAGCTCTTGTTCTTCTTTTTCTTTCACTTTTAATTTCGTCTGCTGCCTTTTTAGTTTTTTCTTCTCTCTTTTTTCTCTCCTTTTTATTTTTAATTCAGCCTTGAGTCTGCTCTCAGTCTCCATTTTTTCAATTTTTTTTCAAGCTGAGAAACATATTCTCTCAAGTGCTGATTTTGAGACCTCAACTCTTTTATCTCTTCAGCTTGATCATCCCGTGGTGGTGGCAAATAACCTGTAAAAGATGGTTCTTGCTCACTCGTTTCAGCCGCTTCTGGCTCATTTTCCGCCGGGATGTCAGCTTCATTATATGTATGACCTTCTTCTTCTTCTTCTTCTTCATTTTCTTCTTCATCTTCTACTTCTTCTTCCTCCTCCTCCTCTTCCCCTTCAACATGAAGGTCAACCATATTTTTTTTCAGCATTAGAGATGTTGGCCATTCGACTCAAAATCTGAAAATAAATAAAAAATGGTAAGTTTAAAATAAAACAATGAAATAATTATACTGCGACCATGGTCGCAGTTTATTTATTCAGCATTTATGATAAGAATGCGACCATGGTCGCAGTATGTTTGTCCTGCACAAATTTATCTGTCAAGACATGCAACTCAACACTGCGACCATGGTCGCATTTCATGTAAAAGGAATTTTCAGGAGAATGCGACCATGGTCGCACAATGTTTGTCAGGCACAAAACGAATTGCGAAAAGTGCAGCTCAATACTGCGACTATGGTCGCATTTTATTTGTACTGCACATAAAAAGAAGTCTAACTTACAATATTCCTGTCAATCTCATTTAGATCAACTTCAAGTAGAGATCTGCTAATATTTTGGAGGTCCCATCTTACTGCGCGTGGGGTTATGTCCTCCAAACCAGACCTCAGCTCAAAAATAGGAGCCCTCTCACATAGCCAATACTGTAAAAATGGAAAATTAAATTAGTTTACACAAATTTTCACAATTTTTGGGTAAATTTCATACAATGTTGGCCAAATATGAGATTTGTACGTACAATAATTTGCACGAAGCATCCTTGCAGCTCGTATGTGGTGTGCCTGAAGATGTCCATTGACTCAATCAGGAATTGCCAAACAGTTTTAGCTCAGCATATTGTCCTCATCTGCTGCATATTGACAATCTGTTCCACAATGTACCACGACACCGTGCATTTACTGTCAGAGAAGAAAAGAGTGGCCGACATGTATAGGATGATTAATGTGGTAAAGTCTTGAGCTGCAAGTCTTTGTATGTCTCTTATAATTTCATTTAAAGTCACTTGCTGCTCAAGCTGTTCATCCTGTGTCACATCTAATTCACCCCTCATCCTTTTCTTGACCAGAAGATCGTCCAAAGCCTCTTCAATAGATACTTTTGTGATCTTCTTTATATCGGGAAAATAATGTTTTATAACCCCTCTGTCTTTCATCATACATGTCTTATTCATAACAAAATCTGCCCTACTGATAGGTAGGCCAAAAGTGAGGGCAACATCCTCCACTGTTAATTCAATTTATTTGCCCCCAATTCTAAAGGTCCTTGTATCCCTATCATACTTGTCTAAAATCCTCAGTACCGCAACGTTTGATTTTAGAGTCTTTTCACCCCCAAATTTCTCATTATAGAAGGCCATGAAGATTGGGCCAAATGGGGTATTCTTGATCGCCTCTACGAAATCTGCCTGAATGTACTTTTTAAATTTCTTGATGAACTCGCACATAGGTTTTAGGCTTGATCTCAGTGGACGAACCTTAATCTGTTGTTTACCTATAGATGAAGAAAAATAAAAAAGTTTAGACCAATGATTATTTATAAATTATAAGTGAGTAAAAAGCATATTATTTTTAATAAACTGCGACTAAGGTCGCAGTTATCTACAGTGCAAACATAAAGAAATGCGACCCGAGTCGACACTGCGACCAAGGTCGCAGTCATCTACAGTGCAAACACAAACTACTGCGACCCAGGTCTACACTGCGACCCAGGTCGCATAAGACTACAGTTCGAACACAAATTGTTACAGCGATTCTGGTCGACACTGCGACCAAGGTCGCAGTTATCTATAGTGCAAACATAAAGAAATGCGACCAGGGTATACACGACGACGAAGGTCGCATAAGTCTACAGTGCAAAAATAAACAACTGCGACCCAGGAATGATGAAACAAATGACGTTAAATACACTGCGACCATGGTCGCAAAACACTACATAAATATTGAAACAACTGCGACCCGATGTCTTCAGTATGTTAAAAAAAGGAAGTTTCATATACTGCGACCAGCGTCGCATTCGTCAAATTTGAAAAGTCCAAAAAAAATCCTGAGACACACAAATTTGAAAACAAAATTTTAACAACTGCGACCGAGGTCGACATAAAGTGTATGAAAATAATTAGATTTAAAAAATATTATCAAGGTCGCATACATATAAATCACTTTTTCGAAAATACTGCGAGAAACTAAAAACAGAATGAAATGAAAAAACTTGAAAAAAATACACCTTTATCTTTGTGTTACAAAATTTTAAATTTAAAAATTTATTCGTCCTCTAAAGTTTCAAAATCTCTTTCTTATGTGCGAACATGGTCCAAAGATTTTAAAAAAAATAAAAGACTCAGACGGAAATAAATCTAGAAAAATTTATAACAATTAAAATACCAAACCCTAAAAATTTTTGAAAAATATCTTTTTTCTATTACCTTTTTTGGCGGATGATTTCTTTGGCGCCATGTGTTGCAAATATATTTTTTAAAAAACGGATCAAATTTGTGAAACAAAAGAACTAATTGGATCAAAATGATCGGGTGAGATTTTAGAGATGAAAATTTTTGAGAAAGGCAACTTCTTTACATAAGGTAAAAAGATGTAACCGAGGGTATTTTCGGAAGATGCATTGTTAAGGTGACTGACATTAAATTGGGCGGGATTTTCATCTTTTTGTCCGCCAAAATTTATGACAGGTGTGTGGCTATGATGTAGCCACGTCCTGCCAGCTGAGAAACTCTCTCAGCCTGCCGGCTGAGGTACAGTAACCCCATATATATATATATATATATAATTATATATATATATATATATATATATATATATATATATATATATATATATATATATATATATATATATATATATATAAAGAGAGAGACCTGTATCCTTCCAAAACGATTTGAGCTCGGATCTTTCCCACTCAAATTCAACCTTCCGACATTCGAATACAAGATCCACTCTGTTGAAGTTGATTTATATTATTTCAAGTATATATAAACTAAAAATCAAGTGTTTTGAATACATTTTGCCCATCCATCAAGTAGGGAAAAACAGACGGCCTAAATAGTGAGTTAGTTAGATCTATGTCTTTAGACATACAAATTCTCGATCCGGCTATTTTATTATGATATATATATATATATATATATATATATATATATATATATATATATATATACATGTTTCCTTCCAAAATGATTTGAGTCCGGATCCTTCCCACTCAAATTCAACCCTCCGACATTCGAATATAAGATCCACTCCGTTGAAGTTGATCTATATTATTTCAAGTGTGTGTACTTGTGTCCTTCCAAAACGATTTGAGGCCAGATCCTTCCCACTCAAATTCACCCTCCGACATTCGAATACAAGATTCACTCCGTTAAAGTTGATCAATATTATTTCAAGTATCTATAAACCTTTTGCAATAATATAGACGGTATTTGAGTAGACAGGATTCAGCCTCATATCCTTTTGGAAGGACACAAGTATCTCTCTCTCTCTCTCTCTCTCTCTCTATATATATATATATATATATATATATATATATATATATATATATATATATATATGGGCTTACTGTACCTCAGCCTGCAGGCTGAGAGAGTTTCTCAGCCTGCGGGACGTGGCTGAATATATGCCACACATCGGTCGCAGAGTGTGGGCGCCAAAAAATCAAAAAATCCCGCCTAAACAATCGTGAAAACAAATTGACAAAAATACCCCTTTTATATGACGACTGCGACTACTAGCATTGAAAAGTAAAAAAATATTCCATGGTCGCATACTTAATACAGAATAAAGAATACCGGAGGAAACATGCTATCGTATAGCAATGCGACTTCAGTACTGCGACCAAAGTCGCAAACTTCTTTCTCATTACGATGGTGATGACGAGGATTAGAAGTTTAAAAAATTGTATTTTATTTTTTTTAATATATATAAATCTGTTTTCTAAAGTTAATTGTGTGAATTACATTTTTTACTACTATGTCTTGGTTGAAATGCTGTACAATTGTTACAAACCTTCATTTTAAATATTTTATGCTAAACGAATATACTGCGACCATGGACGCAGTTAATAATTATATTACTTCACCCTTATAAATTTTTAAATGAAAGGTTGCGACATTGGTTGCAGTTGCTGGATGCAGACTTAATAAATACACTGCGACCTTGGTCGCAGTTGCTGGACTTTAGTCTTAACCAATAACAACACTGCTACCTTGGTCGCAGTTTCTCACCGTAGTCTTAATAAAATAAACGACCGTAGTCTTAATAAAATAAACTGCGACCTTGATCGCAGTTGTTGGTGTTTAGTCTTAATAAAATACACAGCGACCTTGGTCGCAGTTGCTGGTCTTTACTCTTAATCAACAACATCACTGCGACCTGGTCGCAGTTGGTGGTCTTTATAAATAATCAACAACAACACTGCGACATTGGTCGCAGTTGATGGCCGCAGTCTTAAAAAAATAATCTGCAATCTTGGTCGCTATTGCTGGTCTTTAGTCTTAATCAACAACACTGCGACGAGGTGACACGTCACCGCAGCAGTTGCTTAGTCGCAGTCTTTGGTCGCAGTGTCGACCCTGGTCGCAGTAGTTACTGTTTGCAATGTATCTTATGCGACCTTGGTCGCAGTATCATCTATGGTCATAGTTGTTTTGTTTGCAATGCATGGCTGCGACCAAGTTCGTAGTTTATTAAAAAAACAAATATGCTTTTTATTTATGTCCAGGCATTTATCTCCAGGCATGTGAAAATGATACAAAACGATCTCTTATACAATAAGATTGAGTGTTACAATATAGCAGTACAAAGAAGACTAAACATCAAAAAGATCCCTTGTTGACTAAGAGCAGTGGTGTTATTGAGGTCTTTTTATTTATGTCCAGACATTTATCTCCAGGCATGTGAAAATGATACAAAACGCTCTCTTATACAATAAGATTGAGTGTTACAATATAGCAGTACAAAGAAGACTAAACATCAAAAGAGCCAAGAAGACTAAACATAAAAAAAAGAGCCCTTGTTGACTAAGAGCAATCTTCTTCTTGAGGTCTGGTGGCAGCAGAATCCTCCGATTCCAACTGACCCTCCAAGTGCCGGGATACGATCTTTCGTTGATGAACATCTCTTCACCAGAAGGTTATCCAGTGAGCATGGAGTTTCCTCGATGTCACTTCTGGGGTAAGAGAGGAGGTTGTGAGACCTCACAAGGTATGCTACCCAGCACTATATCCACCACATCCCCCGCCGCCATACCCACTCTAACCATCCGTTATTAGCAAGCTTGACTGGTGCATCAAGTCAGAGCAGATCTCGGTGAGGCTTAAGTCCTCATCAGGGATCATGACTTATTCTTTTGCGCACGACGAGGACCATGACTTATTCTCTTGCGGACGATGAGGTCTATGACTCCTTCCCTTGTGGACGAACATCGATCAAGTTCGTCCATAGGGTCATCTTCATCCATGGAGGCAGGCCCCTGTTAGAGACTCTGAAGAAGGTGGAAATTCTCAGAGCAATTGCTCTCAAATGATGATAGTCTAATTATGGGCTGTTAAGGGAGAGGGTGAGACCTATTTATAGGCAGCCCATAATAACCATAATTAATGGTTCATTAATCAGAATCGTCGGCATTAATGGTCTCCAACCGCCAGCGCCGGTTTGACATTAAAAGACATTAACGCCTAAACCCAATGAAGAGCCGACGCGTGGACAACCGCTTCGGGAACAACGAATGGTGCGGGTTCGTCAACGTAGAATTGACGTTAAAAGATCTCATAAAATCTTTATGACAGGTCGCGTCTCACGGAGTGACTCCAAGTCGCATCAGACAACAGACAACTTTTCATTTTTCATTTAGATTCAAAAAATGACTTAATCCAAAATAACACTTAATAAAACAACACTTACTTAACGTACTGCGACCAAAGTCGCAGTCCATGTAATGCAACCCTAGATTGCAGTTGCTGGCCATCTTTATCAATAAAACACTGCGACCTTGGTCGCATTTAACCATGTACACTGCGACCAAAGACTTTGACTAAGGTCGCAGTTTAAATGTACAATGCGACCAAAGACTCTGACTACATTATATACAAAAAAATTAATTACTTAACGTACTGCGACCAAAGTCGCAGTCCATGTAATGCAACCCTAGATTGCAATTGCTGGCCATCTTTATCAATAACAACACTGCGACCTTGGTCGCATTTAACCATGTACACTGCGACCAAAGACTTTGATTAAGGTCGCAGTTTAAATGTACAATGCGACCAAAGACTCTGACTACATTATATACAAAAAAATTAAACTATAAAGTAGAATTTTATCGCAGGCTGAAAAAATTGATCTGAAAAGATTTTATATTTTCAAAAAAAATTTATCGCAGGCTGAAAAGGAGAAACTAGATCTTTCAAAAAGAGGTAAAGAAATAGGGCGAAAAATAATTTATATCCTATAAAGAGCGGCAAAATAAAAGGGGGGAAAATAATAATAAATAATAAGGAAAAGTTATCGAAAGGGGTATTTGGTAATTTAACTTCTTCCTAAAAGCGGGCCGCAAGTCAGTGAGGTGACAAATTGAGCCACGTCACCGCAGGCTGAGAGAGTACTCTCAGCCCGCGGGTTGATATACATTTTTCTCATATATATATTATATATATATATAATATATATATAAGTGGCGAATGAAATAACGAAAGTATACATGTGTAGATACAATGTATCACATGTTCATACACGTCTAGATACAATATATCACATGTCTGTTAACACCCCTCTCAAACTCATGATGGATCAAACACCGAGAGCTTTAAAATATGTTCGTTGATCGTCTCTCGTCGAACAACGGGAATGATGATGTCATCGCTCATCGATCATCTTTCGTTGATGGGGGAATGGTGAAGTGATCGTTCATCGATTGTCTCTCATCGACGGCAGGAATAGTGAAGTCGTCACCAGAGAGATCTCAGAGGAGGAAACCTCCGCGCTAAGGGTGAGGGGCTGAAGGCGATTGTGGAGGCAAGAGCCGAGGGCGGCGCTAGAGTAAAATGCCGTCAAGATCGATAATAGCGAAAGATGAAGAGATGACCCGATGCTAGGCACAACTATATGAGCAGAACCCAGTGCAGGCTTCTTGATAGTGTAGAATGACGATCAACAGAGGAATGGCTCTGATATCATGATAAATTAGAGAAGGAAATTTTTATATATTATTCATAAAGGGTTACATCAATACACACACACAAATCCTTTTGGAAGGACACAAGTCTCTCCCACTCAGAGAGAGAGAGAGAGAGAGAGAGAGAGATTTGTGTCCTTCCAAAAGGATTTGAGACCAAATTCTTTTCACTCAAATTCAACCCTCTGACATTCGAATGTAAGATCTGTTGGCCCAGAGGCCTTTCACTCTAGTTTTGATGATGATTAACTCATGTAGTTATGTTTACTAATAATCTTGTGATTTTAGTTTCAGATCATTAATAAGATATTAGTTGGTGATTGCTTCAAAAAGAGGAGTTTGGAAGCCTTCACTTGGTGATTCCCGTGCCCGAGCTTCAAGATCATACCTTTGCACTCGGTGGATCACGTTTTGGATCGAGTCGACTTGAAGATTGAAGATCGTCAAGAAGACTTAGGTATCCATAGTTTAGATAGTGTGTTTAGATCCATTTGTAAAGCTTAGTATAGTTGATATGCTCAAGTGTACAAACACACACGTTTTATGTTTGGTTTTCGGTTTTCATGAATAGTTGATCAAAACAAGTTTAAATTGATATATGTATAGTTGTTTCATTCTATACATGCATGCTTAACTTTTAAACAAACTTATTTTGACTTTCCTATTTCATGTATTGAAAAATCCAAGTTTGATAAAAATATATTTTTTGATTTTTGGTAAAAATGATAAGACACAAAAATAGTTCATATTGATTGATATTTGAGCCAAACTTTTTATCACATGTTTATGTATCAATGCAAAATGATAAAACTATTTTAGGTATTTTTAAAAAGACTTAAAAGATTTTTAGAAATATTTTAACATGTGTTTTCTGTCCCAGAACAGTGGCTGACAGGCCAGGACGGCCGACCGCACGGGTCGACCGTACCAAGGGCCGGTCGGCCCTTGCGGTCGACCGACGTGCACAAGCTTGTGCACGTTTGGCAGTCACAGGGACGGTCGGCCGGGCGGCCGACCGGACCTGAGAGCAGTGCTCTCTGTTTATTTCAGTCGGCCGGGCGGTCGACCGGTTTGCTCCAACGGTCGGATTTTTGACTGTTGGCGGTCGGCCGGCCGGCCGACCGCTAGCCTGTCGGCTGATAGATCAGCCTAACGGCTAGTTTCTGGTTTGGCCTATATAAACCCATTTCTTTAGGGTTTTAACTAAGATTTTCTGAGCTAATTTTTCCCTACTCTCTGATTTTAAAAAGAAGTTTTAAAAGAGTTTAAAGATCAAAAAGATTCATCTTGTTTGTTTTTAAGTGTTTTGTTATTTTCAAAGAAAACAAGTTTTTGGGAATTGGTTTCTTGTTCTTCATTTCCATATCAATTTGGTATTTTTCCAAGAGATTTTCTTTGATCAAAACACCTAGTTTTCCACACTTGAGCTATATCATTCTATCCTAATCTATTAGGATCTTTGTTTTGTGGAAAAGTGATTGTTTGAGGTTGTTGAGTCTCTAAGTTGTAAACCCTCCTTGCTTTGTGTATCCCTCTTTGGTAGAGGTTGATCGGAGTGGTATTGGTTTGCTCCCTCTTCGGTAGAGGTTGAGGTTGGTGTTTACTCCCTCTTGGTGAGGTGGAGTTGGTTGTTGGTTTGTATCCCTCAAGTGTGAGGTGGATTGGTTGTTGTATGGCTACGGTGTTGGCCCAAAGGCCTTCCACCCTAGTTTTGATGATGATTAACTCATGTAGTTATGTTTACTAATAATCTTGTATTGTTTAAGTTTCAGATCATTACCCAAGATATTAGTTGGTGATTAGCTTCAACAAGGTGTTTGGAAGCTTATCATGGTGATTCCGGTGCCAAAGCTTAAAGATCATACCTTTGCACTCGGTGGATCGCGTTTGGGAGCAAATCTTCTTGATGACTCAAAGACTTAGGTATCCTAGTTTAGATAGTGTGTTTAGATCCATTTGTAAAGCTTAGTATAGTTGATATGCTCAAGTACACATACACACACATTTCATGATTTGGATTTTGGTTTTCATGAATAGTTTGATCAAAACAAGTTTACATATTTTATATGTATATTAGATGTGCTCTATATACATACATGCTTATATGACTTATACAAACTTAGTTTGACGTACCTATTCATGTAGTTTTATGTTTTGGTATAAAACATATTTTTGAAATTAAAGAACAAAAACTGTGATATATTTTGTGAATGTATATTGGACCTATGTCCATATGCATCATGCTTAATAATGTTCAAATATCATGTTTTTGTATTTCTATAAAGTTTTAGGAAAATCAGATTTCCTATTGTAAAATCAAGTTTGATAAAAATACTAGTTTTGGTTTTTGATAAAATTGGCAAGACACAAAAATGAATTGATATGATTGATATATGTCTTGAAAATTTTTATCACATGTTTATGTTTCAATATAAAATGTTAAAAAAGTTTTATAGAATTTTCAGAAAAAGATAAAAGATTTTTATAAAATATTTTTCCAAATTTTCTGATCTTATTTTTTTTGTGCTGACAGGCTGGTCGGTCGACCGCACCAAGGGACGGTCAACCGCACCGGTCGACCGACGTGCACAGACTTGTGCACGTCTGCAGCACAGTGGTCCGGTCGACCGGACGGTCGACCGCTGCAGAGAGTTCTGCTCTCTGTTAGTTTGGGTCGACCGGGCGGTCGACCGGTAGCTCCAACGGGTCAAAATATGACCGTTGAACGGTCGACCGGCCGGTCGACCGTTGCCTGTCAGAGCTGCCAGCTTAGCTCTAACGGCTAGTTTCTGTTTTGGCCTATATAAACCCCATCTCTTTGGGATTTTGGCTGAGGTTTTCAAGGAGAAAAATTTCAGACTTTCTCTAGTGTTTAAAAGAGTTTTAAAAGAGTTTTTAAGTCAAAAGATTTCATCTTATTTGTTTTTGGGTTTTTGGAAAATCAAAGAAAGTTAGGGTTTTGGGAGATTGTTTTGTTTTTCGTTTTCTATCATTTACTAGTGATTTCCCAAGTAGATTTTCTTTGTTGCTGGTTTCCAAAAACACCTTGTTTCCACACTTGAGCTATCACCTATCCTAATCTATTAGGATCTTGTTTTTGTGGAAAAAGAAAAGAGAAAAGAAAGAAAGATTGTGTTTGTGGTCTTTGTAACCACTTATTGTAAACCCTCCTTGCTTTTGTGAATCCCTCTTCGGTAGAGGTGATCGGAGTGGTATTGGTTTGGATCCCTCTTAGGTAGAGGTGATTGTGTTGGTTGTGAGCCTCTTCGGTAGAGGTGGTTGTTGGTTGGTTGTTGGCCTCGGTAGAGGTTGTTGTTTGAGAGAGGAGATTGGTACTCCTAGTGTTGTAACAAATCCTCTTCGGTAGAGGTTCCCTCGGTGGGAGATAGTGGATTGGAAATCCTACACGGTGGTGTAGGCGGGGATGTAGACCTAGGGGCTCGAACCTCGAAACATATCTTGGTCTTTGCGATTGATCCATTGTCTCTCTAACTCTCACTCTCTTTACTTTGTGCAAGCATCATTTCATTCAAGCATCATTCTTTCATTGCATACATATCTTATACATTGCTTGTGTTGCCTTGCATCTTTTATATTGCAATTCATTCTTATATGCTTGGCTTGATTGTGTGTATTTCATATTGCTTGGATTGCTTGTGTATGTGTGCCTAACTTATACTCATCCAACAAGAGCTTCACATAGCACCTCAACCCATTTCAAGGGGAATCAAGGGAGTTAGTCCAGAGCCTCGCAAGGGGAATTCGGCTACACTTGTTGTATTGTATTAGTTTGTGCATAATTTGCATTAGCTTCCGCATTTAGCGCACTTAGTTTTGCATTTAGTTTTAGATTAGCACTAACACCTATTCACCCCCCCTCTAGGTGTTTTTCAATTGGTATCAGAACTAGTGCTCCTGATACTTAGGCTTAACATCCTAGGAGTGAGATCCATTTGCTTGCTAATCTATTGTTTGCATTTGCTTGTTTGCACACATTTAGTTACCATGGCCTTCATGACCCCACCTATGTATGACCCTTCCAACATTCATGTTTGGAAGATTAGGATGACCGTTTATTTGCAAACCCTAGGTCATAAAGTTTATCTTGCTATTACCAAGGAATCCTTCCTTAGTGATCGCAATCATATAGGGGCCAATGCACAAGCCCTAGAGGCCATTAGAAGCACGCTTTCAAAAGAATATCTTATGCATGTTTCTAACTTTGATTCCGCTTTTGTAGTGTGGAACAAATTGACAACAACCACCACCTCCAAGCTTCAAGTGCCAAATCAACCGGAGGAATCTAGTGGAGACTCCGAGTCACAATGCTTCATGGTCCAAGGGAATGACTCCCTTGAGGTACACTCGGAAACTCCATTAGATAGTGATGATGATGCTAGTTCTTCAAATGATCATATTGATGCCCATACTTTAAATGAAGAACTTTCTATTGTGTGTGAAAAATTAATAGAAAAATATAATTTGTTGAAAAAGAAAAGTCTAGGCATTAACAATGAAAATAAAAATTTGATTGCTAGACTTGATGTTGTTTTGCAAGAGAAAGAGGAGATTGCTAATGAGAGGATTCATTAAAATCTCAACGTGATCTTGCACTTAAAGAAAATGAATTTTTAAAATCTAAAAATGATTGCCATGTTCTTTTGAAGAAAAATGAGAACTTTTCTTCAAAAGTAGATTTTGTTTTAAAAGAGAATGTTGCTTTGAAAATAAAATTATTTCTATTTCTAATGATTTAGATGCATGTTTGAAGAAAAATGATGTTTTACAAAATAAGATAGATGCACATGTTTGCCATGCTAGGGTAGTTCAATCTCCTAATGCATGTACCTCTTCTTCTAGAATTAATGATGATATTTGTTTGCTAAAGAAGAGTGTAGATTGTTTGGGCTCCACTTTGAGCCAATGTGCCATGAACCATACACGCTTGGAATCCTTGGTTCGAAAGAAACAAGTTCCATACTTTATGCATGCACACCCTCCACGGCATACACATGCTCCTCACGGACACCATCAACACATGTATGCTCATGTGTACACTTGTACACATTGTGGACGTAGGGGCCACCTTGCTAAATTTTGTTTTGATAGATTAAATATTGATAATTTAGCAAAGAATTTGTTTGGGTTAGAGAAGGTACTAACCCCCATGGACCCAAAAGAGTATGGGTACCAAAGACCACCCCTCCTATTGTTTTTGATGTAGGTGTGGGCTCTCACATGACGTGAGAGTGATGACACCTTGGAGTGGATGCATTCCGACTTAAAGGAAATCAATTGGATGCATCACTTTCAAGGGAAGTTTTGGTGGAGATGACCACCATGTTTTTGGAGACAAGGAGAGTTGCCTTCTAGGTTTTGGTAACAAATTCCTAACTCCCATTTATTGTTTACATGCTTTCATATTATTGTTTATAGCATGTTTTGATGCTTTATAACATGTTTTTGTTGTCTATGGATTAGTATGTTCATTCCATGTTTATTAGATCCTTGACATACATGTATAGTATTTAAGACACACATACTTATATGAACCCATACTTAGTGTTCTCACTTTTGTTTAAGCTATAATGTACATCATGAATCTAATACATGTGAATTTACATAGTAATCATGTTTTAGTTCTCATGATAATTTTTTGTTGTTTTATGCTTTATGATGTATAAACTAGTTTAGATGTAGATTTTATCAAAACTTGCATGTATGCATGTACACATAGTGAGAACAAATTGACTTTTATATGTTTGCACTTCATGCTCATTTGTACCCACTATATGCACATGTATAAGCTAGTTTTGATGATTCCTTCATTTATACTTGCTATGCCTATTTTCATGTTTTTACTTCATGTATATGTATTTTGAATTCAAACCTAATAAATATACATGTATACCCATGAGTCTTTTGCCTTCATGCAAATACTTTTAATAGACTCGTTTACGGTTGGGATATGTATGTATATTGTTAAATTTGGATGAATCATACATATACCTAGAAGTTTGATAAAAGAATTTTTGATGAATCTTTGCTTGTTTTATATAGCAAAATAATATTCGTGTTTGTTTTGATACTTCATGTTTTGAATATATGTTTAGATGTTAGTTTTCATTAAGACTAGGATTTATATTTGTACATATGATGGGCTGCAAATAAATCTATATATGTTTGGGATTGAATGCTTGTTTGTTCCCATTAGATGTGCTAGTATAGTCTAGTTTTGATGATTCATACATTTTAAACTTGCATTCCATTTTTGGTATTTGTTTTTATGATTATGAGTTTTCATTTCATGTATATGTGTATTTTGCCAAACTTGAAGATATACATGTATACCCCTTGAGTCATTTGCCTTTCATGCAAATATCTATTATGGACTCAAAGTGTGTTTAAGGGATATGTATGTATACTTCTTGTGTTGACAAATCATACATATACCTTGAAAAGAATTGGCATCAAATTGTTTTAATGAAAAGCTAAATTTTCATACTTTTCATGCTTTTCATGTTTTCTTCGAATTGGTATTTAAACTTCATGTATATGTTTACCTTGTCCAAACTATTAGATATACATGAATATCCTTTTTGAGCCACGTGCCTTCATGCATATATCCTTGTGGACTCGTTTGTATCTTGGATATGTATGTATACTTTGGTTTGTATTAGACATACATATGCCTTGAAGATTAAATAATATTAATTTTTAGTTTTATTGTTTAAAGGAATAATTGAACTTAATTGAACAAATTTCATGATTGTGATCTCCATACTTGACTTGTACACTCACATTTATTATTTGCTCATGTTTTGTTTTCATGAGACATTTTTATGCTTAATTGGATTAGAGTGTTGATTATCGTGTGGATTTCATTTTTATGAAAAATGATTTGTATTTATTCCTTGCTTGAAGGATTTCGTACTAGTTAACAAAACTTTTCATTTTAACTAGTTCATATTCTTCGTTATAATATGAGATATACACTTGACCCTATTCTTTCAATTGGTATCATTGAACACTTTCAATTGGTATCAATTTTTGATCTTTTTGTATACTCATATATGTTTTGTATATGTATGCTTACTCTTTCAAGAATATCAATGTCAATTGGTATCTAATTTTCATACGTATATATACTTGTTTATGCTAAGCTTGAAAATTTCTATTGTTTGATTTGTTTTCATTGGTATCTTAACAAGCTTATGCATATGTTTAGTTGGTATTTCATAAAGGGGAGAAAATTTGATGTTGTCTTTCAATTGGTATTTGATTTCCACTCCCTTACTTTATGTTAAAATATAGTTTTCAAATTGGTATCATATGTTTAAAAGAACACATTTCTCTTAATGATATCAAGATGTTTATGTTAAATGTTTTAAATTGGTATCTCAAATTTTGTTTAAGAAAAACATATTTATTTTACATTGCCTATATGTGTATAAATTCATGTTGAGTGTATCTTGTATTGAAGAGCTTGACAACTCTTCCGTATGTGGTACACGTGTGTAGGGGGAGCTTCACATCTCCTTTTATGCATTACATATTTTGTGTTATGTGAATTAGGGCGTGTCTTCTTTTCTTCATGTAACTCATATGTGTAGGGAAGCTAACTTAGCGTCTTCCTCTTCATGAATGTATATAGCATATAACATTTATTAATCTTTGTTTATCTTCATTTGGTATCAAGATGCTTCATTGACATATTTTAATTGATATCATGTTTGTAGTCACCCCTTATTGACTTTGTTTTTGTTTTAGACAAAAAGGGGAGACCATTATTTGCATTGTTTTGTTTGACACAAAAAGGGAGAAAAATTTTTACCCCTCATTTTATTTATAGTTTTTGAATGTTTACCCCTTTGTTGATGATTGACAAAAAGGGGGAGAATTATTTGTGAGTTTTATATATATGCATAGTTATGTTTTTGCATATATTAAGTTTAATATAGTTTAATGTATGTTTATTGGTATCTAGAGCATCTAGAAAATGTTTATTTGTTAATCGGTATCTAGAGCATGCTTTACTTTAATATTTCATTGGTATCTAGAACCTTTATTGTTTATGCATATTTGTGCATTCATGTTTTTAAGAGCCTTCATTGCATATTATTATGTTTATTTGGCTATGCATGAGTTAAGGGGGAGCTTCCTTGAAGCTTTACTTTAATCCATGCATATATAACTCCATGAGTTTTGTCATCATCAAAAAGGGGAGATTGTTGGCCCAAAGGCCTTCCACCTAGTTTTGATGATGATTAACTCATGTAGTTATGTTTACTAATAATCTTGTATTGTTTAAGTTTCAGATCATTAACCAAGATATTAGTTGGTGATTAGCTTCAACAAGGTGTTTGGAAGCTTATCATGGTGATTCCGGTGCCAAAGCTTAAAGATCATACCTTGCACTCGGTGGATCGCGTTTGGGAGCAAGTCTTCTTGATGACTCAAAGACTTAGGTATCCTAGTTTAGATAGTGTGTTTAGATCCATTTGTAAAGCTTAGTATAGTTGATATGCTCAAGTATACATACACACACATTTCATGATTTGGATTTTGGTTTTCATGAATAGTTTGATCAAAACAAGTTTACATGTTTTATATGTATATTAGATGTGCTCTATATACATACATACTTATATGACTTATACAAACTTAGTTTGACGTACCTATTCATGTAGTTTTATGTTTTGGTATAAAACATATTTTTGAAATTAAAGAACAAAAACTGTGATATATTTTGTGAATGTATATTGGACCTATGTCCATATGCATCATGCTTAATAATGTTCAAATATCATGTTTTTGTATTTCTATAAAGTTTTAGGAAAATCAGATTTCCTATTGTAAAATCAAGTTTGATAAAAATACTAGTTTTGGTTTTTGATAAATTGGTAAGACACAAAATGAATGATATGATTGATATATGTCTTGAAAATTTTTATCACATGTTTATGTTTCAATATAAAATGTTAAAACAAGTTTTTAGAATTTTCAGAAAAAGATAAAAGATTTTTATAAAATATTTTTCCAAATTTTCTAATCTTATTTTTTTGTGCTGACAGGCTGTCGGTCGACCGGGACGGTCGACCGCACCAAGGGACGGTCGACCGCACCGGTCGACCGACGTGCACAGACTTGTGCACGTCTGCAGCACAGTGGTCCGGTCGACCGGACGGTCGACCGCTGCAGAGAGTTCTGCTCTCTGTTAGTTTGGGTCGACCGGCGGTCGACCGGTAGCTCCAACGGGTCAAAATATGACCGTTGGACGGTCGACCGGCCGGTCGACCGTTGCCTGTCAGAGCTGCCAGCTCAGCTCTAACGGCTAGTTTCTGTTTTGGCCTATATAAACCCCATCTCTTTGGGATTTTGGCTGAGGTTTTCAAGGAGAAAAATTCCAGACTTTCTCTAGTGTTTAAAAGAGTTTTAAAAGAGTTTTTAAGTCAAAAAGATTTCATCTATTTGTTTTTGGGTTTTTGAAAAATCAAAGAAAGCTAGGGTTTTGGGAGATTGTTTTGTTTTTCGTTTTCTATCATTTACTAGTGATTTCCCAAGTAGATTTTCTTTGTTGCTGGTTTCCAAAAACACCTTGTTTCCACACTTGAGCTATCACATATCCTAATCTATTAGGATCTTGTTTTTGTGGAAAAAGAAAAGAGAAAAGAAAGAAAGATTGTGTTTGTGGTCTTTGTAACCACTTATTGTAAACCCTCCTTGCTTTTGTGAATCCCTCTTCGGTAGAGGTGATCGGAGTGGTATTGGTTTGGATCCCTCTTAGGTAGAGGTGATTGTGTTGGTTGTGAGCCTCTTCGGTAGAGGTGGTTGTTGGTTGGTTGTTGGCCTCGGTAGAGGTTGTTGTTTGAGAGAGGAGATTGGTACTCCTAGTGTTGTAACAAATCCTCTTCGGTAGAGGTTCCCTCGGTGGGAGATAGTGGATTGGAAATCCTACACGGTGGTGTAGGCGGGGATGTAGAGCTAGGGGCTCGAACCTCGAAACATATCTTGGTCTTTGCGATTGATCCATTGTCTCTCTAACTCTCACTCTCTTTACTTTGTGCAAGCATCATTTCATTCAAGCATCATTCTTTCATTGCATACATATCTTATACATTGCTTGTGTTGCCTTACATCTTTTATATTGCAATTCATTCTTATATGCTTGGCTTGATTGTGTGTATTTCATATTGCTTGGATTGCTTGTGTATGTGTGCCTAATTTATACTCATCCAACAAGAGCTTCACATAGCACCTCAACCCATTTCAAGGGGAATCAAGGGGAGTTAGTCCAGAGCCTCGCAAGGGAAATTCGGCTACACTTGTTGTATTGTATTAGTTTGTGCATAATTTGCATTAGCTTCCGCATTTAGCGCACTTAGTTTTGCATTTAGTTTTAGATTAGCACTAACACCTATTTACCCCCCCTCTAGGTGTTTTTTCATACGGGCCTACCCCTCGGTTGTGAGGCGGTGTTTGAGAGAGGAGTTCGGTACTCCATTGTTGTAACAAATCCTTCTCGGTGAAGGTTCCCTCGGTGGGAGATAGTGGATTGGAAATCCTTCACGGTGGTGAAGGCGATGATGTAGAGCTAGGGGCTCGAACCTCGAAACATATCTTGTTGTTAGCGTTTGATCCATTATCTCTCAACCATCTCTCTCTTTTAATTATGCAAAGCATCATTCTTCATGCATATCATTCATATTGCTTGTGTTGCCTTGCATTATTTCATATTGCTTATCATCCTTATATGCTTGGCTTGTTTGTGTGTGCCTCACTTGTACTTAACCACAAGAGCTTCATATAGCACCTCAACCCATTCAAGGGGAATCAAGAGGAGTTAGTCCAGAGCCCTTCACGGAAATTCGGCTACACTTGTGTGTTGTATTAAGTGTATTGCAAAATTTGCATTAGCTTCCGCATTTAGAGCATTTAGTTTCTAGATTAGCACTTTCACCTATTCACCCCCCTCTAGGTGATTTACAAGATCCACTCCGTTGAAGTTGATCTATATTATTTTAAGTATTTATAAACAAAAAATCAAGTATTTTGAATACTTTTTACATATCTATCAAGCAGAGCAAAATGGACGGCCGAAAGTAGTGAGTTTCGATCGTCCATTTTGTTTTCCTTTGAATCAGATCCTCAAGGTGGATCTCATCTGCAAGTCTCAGTTCTTGGCGTTATGCAAGTCTCGGTCCTTAAGGTGATTCTCATCTATTTTTTATTTGTTTTTTTGTTTTTTTTCAATAATCCACAGTTATAAAGTTTTCGAATTGCTTAATTGTTCTTTCAATAATTCATTTCGAATCTGTTGCATTGTTGTTCTTTAAATATTTGAAAGTTAAGCATATAAACAATTAAGCTGCTTAACAACTCTAAATTTTAATTATTGATTTCTCAAGGAATACTTGTTATTTCTTATGTCTCTATCTTACAGGTTGTGATTATAGCAGGCTTCCGCTTATTGTGTCGGGCTAAGAATCTAAGGTTTCATCATTCTGTAACGTTCTATCGTTCTCTAAAATTTTAATTTTTAAGATATTTTCCTGTCAAATATCCAAGGGTGTTACTTTTTTTATTTGTATAATGACTTGCCGAAAATTTGAATCTGGATTTCAAAGTGTCAAAAAGAAAAAGTTAAATGAGTTGATTCAGTCTCAAAAGGGAGCTGGTATATTATTAATAATAAAATAAATGAAATAATTAGTTCTGATGAAAATATTATAACTAAAAATGAAAACAATTTAATTGAGCTGGGACATAATGAAATAACAAATCAAGTGATGAAAATGAACAATTTTATGATAATATCCTCCTAACATAGAAACCATTGAAAGTAATGATAACTCAAACCTATATGATCCGGAACACTTGCATAAGATTGATTCAAAAGTAAGAAATTTTAGAAAATGTGAAGTATAAAGACTTAATTATAAATTTGCATCTCAAAAAGCAAGAAAATTATTTTTAAATAATTATATTTTAAAATTAAACTATAATAGTCCGTATGTGCATTGTCTATGGCGTTGCATTGCTGATCCCAAACCCGGATTAAAAATGAGAGTTTGCAATAAATTTTAAGAAGAAGAAAAAATATACAATATAAATTAACTTTTACGTAATAGAGTAAAGACGCTTGGTACACCAATTAAACCTACTAAATAGAAGAGCCATTTTTGAATTTCACTTAGAGTCTCACTATGTCTTGGAACGGCCTTGACATTAATAATGAGAAACCAATGGTGACAACACTAACAATGGTGATGACAACAAATGTGTGGCGTTATTATTTTGTTGTTGGTGTGGTTGTGGTGATGGGGTGGTGTGTGTGTGTGGTGGTGTGATGGTTTTTTTTTGGTTGGGGAGCATACCGTCCATAAAGCAGTATCATCCAATCTGCGGAGAGAAGAGCACAGGTGATGCTGTGTTAGGACTTGATTCTTTTGGAGAAGCCATGAAGCATGAGCCACTCCTCAACAAGCACCTACAGCTACAACAAGCAGCATGAATGCATAGTAGCTGTTTGGAAGATGTGAAGTTATGTAGTAATTGTTCAAGAGTAGTAGAAATAGCCAAGACAATTGTTTGTTTACATGTTTACATGTACCTGAATACAATAACCATTTACAAACAGCTAAAAAAATTCCGATCTTAATGCGCATGAAATTATTACAATCACTATCTCCATGTCAAAGTTTCATTGTTACAAAATCCCACTTGTTTTATGCTTTTTACATAACAATTGCTACAATCACACTTTCAGGATTAACTACAATTGAGATGTAAATCTACAATCTATGCACCATGCATATATCTAAACTGATATGAACATAATTTCTGCTGCACATACAAAGAACATGCCAGTGCTTGCCAAGGGTAGACATACTTGTTGATGCGATAGTTTGACTCTGAAGCATGTTTTCATGAGTGCTGCCATATGTGGATTGCTGAGTTTTTCATTCGAAGCAGACCTCGAACTTTCGCCTCTAGAACTGTGGACCCAAAATTGTATTTGTTTATCGATCTTGGACATTTTAAAGCACAAGATGCAAGGTACCTGAAAATTGGTAAAAGATGAGTTAGCTCATGGCAGGAATCATATGAATATGGGACACTGCCTAGATACAAGA